>LYUA01000236.1:702473-712871 GCA_002093875.1 Calopteryx splendens | reverse complement strand
TACTGGCCAAGGAGAAGTGATATTTCCCCAGATTAATAAGGGAGGCCATATACATAGTGAAAGAAGCAGAAAATTACAATCGGGAGGACGGATATCCTTTACACAGTGCGTGGAAAAGGACCCTCCACCAATCGCGAAGCAGCCACGAGATGGGACACCCTATATAAAGGCAGCAAAAACCTCAGCCAGATACTGTCGACCTGAAGACACCAGCTGGAATGCTGTCGAAACTGTAATCACCAATACGCAACGAACGCGGTGAAAACCTGATAGCCATGCAGAGCTATGTACACTCTTGTTTATTCAGAATGAGAAAACAAATATGTAACGTTTTGCATAGAAAGTTTTTTTAAAGCCAATTGGTTCAGCACAAACTAAATTGGCTACCAAATATAATTTATTTTAGAAAAAAATATGTATTCAATCTGATGAGAGTACCGTGTTTATACTATATTTTCAGTGTTCTTTAAAGGTAACATTTTCTTTTCTGATAAATGCCCTGCATTTTGGTGCAAAGTCCTACATTTCAAGTCTTGGTATCCTCATTTTGAGTAGTGGTCATCAGGTCACCCTAAACTTGATCCCAAACCAATGTATGTGAAATTTGAACTCAAAAATGAGGTAGTTTAGTGTTTGTCTAAATCCAATTCTTTTTACATTCCATCAAAATTCTTTAAGTTAAAAATCATTTAATTTGCTCATGTGGCTAAGGGAGGTAAAACAACTGCTGTAGAAGGAAAATTGATGACTTAATCATACAACTTGAACAACTAGCAGCTCTTTAGTAGATGATATCCTAATTTGGATAGTTGCCTTACATTTTTTCTATTGCTGTGATCATGAAATATCCTTGTGAAAATAGGCTTGCTTCAAGAAAATTACACCAGAAGAAAGTGATACTAAGGTCTGGGCAATGACAATTAAAGAAATTATGATTTCATCGCATAATTATCAATCTACACCAGACTTCAGACATACTTCCTGAATACTAAGCACTTAAAAAAAATAACAATACTAAATCTCAAATGTCGTATTTTCCTTATGTGCTCATTGGCACCTGTTGCTTGAAGCCTATTTTTTTCTGTTCCTGTATACACCATTATGATTTTATATTCTGCAAATTTAGTTAGTCTTTTATTTGGTGATTTTTTTCGACAGCTCTAAAAAATGAAAGAAAAAATACTAATTTTTATACACTAAAAATAAAAATACAAATGTACAATTCCATACCTAGGTGGGAGTTTTCTGCATCTTAATAATACCATGTTAGAATTCAAATTATCTCTTTCCAGTAGTGCCATTTCTCAATTGAAATAACATTGTACTGACCAGTTGGCTAAAATCTTATGCCAAAGTTCTAAAATGAAAGGCACGAGGAATGATAATGTATGTTAATCATCACTCGACTTGATACAGCAGGCATCTTTTATGGATCCATTTATAAAATTGGAAATCGAGAGCTCCGACCACATAGGATATGAGTGGAATATCTTTTAAAAACATTTCTTCTCTTCTTTCAATGTAGGTAATTACAATTCGATGTAATGTAAAAACCCTATATAAAGCAAAGTATCCTGCTTAGGTGTATTCAGTTATATTTTGTCATGAGTGAATTATTTCTTGTGTATGAGCATGTGTCTTTGAGGTATACCAGCACTCTTCTGATAGTAAAAATGGCATGAAATTCTAAGGACATATTTGCATCTGGTAAGAACAATGAATAGTTAGGACTACAAAAATTTGTTAATGGAAGAAGACGAAGATGGAACAGAGAATGAAGACATAAACCAAAATCCTAGGGTCAAGGGATGAAGATATATTTTCCGGTTGTGATAAAAGTGATATATTCCAAAGAAAAAAGAAACTGGTAATCATTGAATACAGTGATGATACCAGCAGTGGCGATGAGTGTCTACAGTGATATTTCTCCCGACTTCAATGAAGTTAGGGAAAATAGTGATTCAACCCTTCCTTAAAAATTTTACTGGGAAATTCCTGGTCTCAAACATGCATTACCACCAAACTCGGCTTTGATTACTTCAAATTTTTCTTCCCGAATGTATTCCGGACCACAATTGCTAAGGAAACAAATTTATGTGCAGATCAGTTTTTGTCGTCGCAACATGACATACCCCCCAAGTCAAGAATGCTGAAAAAGAGTAAATCTAATTCTAAAATTCCTGCATTTTTTGGAATACAAAATGTTTGCTGCTGGGCTTGAACAATACAATCCATGTTTATTCCCATAGTTTTACATGCCAAAAGAATGTTACACCATCATTCCACTCCTCATAAGTACCTAAGCTCTGACAAGTCCATAGTGGGCACAAAAAATCATATGCAATTATTGCAGCATTTGTGAAACAACCACCATCATAAGTGGGGGTACAGTTCTAGGTGTTCTGTGACTCTGTAGTAAATTACTGCCTTATATTGTACTGCTACAGGTATAAAAAACCAGAGAAGATAATGAAAAAACAAAGTTTAGAGCATGCAGAGGTAAATGATTTGTTGAATGCCAGAAATGGCTTGAAAGGATTTCATATTGTAGGCAATTTCTTCACAAGTATAGATTTAGCTTGTGATTTGTATATACAACATAGGCTTTTAATGGGTATATTGAAAAGATACCAAAGGGTATACCTCAAACTCTTCAGAAAAATGTTTTAAGATTGTTGAACTTCTGATGTTTGGATACAGGGAAAATAAATCACAAATAATCTTGTTTTATTTTTCTCCACCAACAGTAGCAAAGAGCAATCTAGTATTTTGTATTTATCAGGAAATGCTAAATAGAGACCACAAATTATTGAACAATAAAACCAGTTTATGGTTCTGATCGGAATATCTATCGAACCTGGTATGAATTTGTACACATACATAAATGAAAGAAAATTAGTAAGTAGAAGTATTGGAAATAGCTTGTTTTTAGTGTAATTTCCAGCATGGTACTAAATACATAGTTAGAAAATTTACAAACTAAACAGTCCTGGGAAAAATTTGTCAAGGTTTCAGTTTATACCAGAACAAATTGCGAGTATTAAGTGTGAATGTCTGTCTACAGGTAAAGAGTTCCCCAGGTCCAACGAATCAACTATTGGAGTTAGCGTCTCTGTTTGATATCAGAAAAATACCTGGGCGAATGGAAAAGGTTTACGTAGTATGCAGGAGGAAAAACATGACACCCTATCCGAGGATTGAGAACTGTGTGAAATGTGAAAATAGTCTTCATAGAGTTTATTTCAACATAGCTGTGAATAGAGTGATTATGTTGTAACTGTAATGAAGGGAAGCATCTGAAAAAAACTTATATAAAACTTTATTTTTCTTGACTACAATTATGATTGTCTTCAAGGCCACACAGCATAATCATTGGACTTACTATTAAAAATATAATTTTTCTTATTTATTAAAATGCATCATTTTTTTAAATAAATAGCAATCCAACTTGCAAGAAATTTCATTACGATTTGATTTTGATTGATTGATGATTTTGTAAATATTTTTGACATTTTTTATGGTTTTCTATTAATATTTTGCACACAAATATTAGTATTATGGATTACAGAAATTTAGTAAAAAAATTATGAAATATATAGAAAATTATATTGAAGAAACTAAAAAAATTCATAATACAAATTTTATTTTAAAATAAGCATAATATTCCTTCTAATAAAAAAAGTTATGGAAAAATGTCAGAGCAAAAATATTATAAATTTATTAAAAATTGGATGAAATACCTAAAAACCTAACACCAAAAGGGAGTGCCTTTTTAGGTGTATGAAGGTAGGTACAATGTATGAAGAAACGAAGAGGGATATAGTTTAGGACAAACACAAGAGGTTAATGTGTACCAAATATAGCTACATAATAGTGTTTTAGGGACTGGCCAAATATATCTTTTATAGTTAGATTATCTTTGATGATGGATATATCAGCCCAGAAGAAGGAATGAAAAAGAAGGCATGCCCAGGCTAAAGTCAACTAACTTGGGAAATTAGATGCTATTCTTTAATGGCCTTACATCCTGACATAATAATCAATCTGAATGTTGATCTTAATAAGTGAGGGTAGGGCTCATCCCAAACTAACTCTTACAGTGTGTGAAGAGTATAGGAGCTCTTCACTTCACAGCTCTTCACATCTATGCCACCTGCAATTTCCAAAAAAGTTGTGGAATTCAAACAACTGCACTAATGGATTTCAAATGGGACTTTTTCTGAGCCATTACCTTGATTATTACCCAGGACACTATTTAGCAGCAGAAAATTTTACTACTATGCTGTCACATTAATGGCCATCTCACCTCGCAAAAATAAAGGCCTATTTACGCTAGTAAGGGACAGTATGCATTTTGGCTACAAGCATATCTCGATGCAAGATGGCAAGGCTTTGGTCAGAAAATGTGAATGATGAATTTAAAGTCAATAAAATACAGACATCACTGACACAGCCCTTAAAGACTACTAGCCATTACGTTACTTTGATGGTATATGGCCTTTGTTAATAAACATTTTCCTTAAAAAATGTTAATAATACTGTAAAACTCATTCACAACGAACAGAGTATGCGTAATATATGGACAAATCTTACAGCTCAAAATAAGATGCTTTCTTGGGATATATTTTTGGGCTTGAATGAAGTGGAAGAGAAATAAGTTGGTTCAAATAAATATGACTAGGGATATTCTGTTCTACATGTACACTCAAATCTTGAATGCAATAATTCTCCCAGTGACAAGTTTCACATTTTTGGAAGAATTAATAAATCATAAGGTTAGATTCTTTCAATCATAGTATTATTTATGTATTACTTGGTCAGCTCAACATAATTTCATAAGTTTTTAAGGTGCTCCTGCAATTGAAATTCAACACAGATAAAAGGAAGTTATGAAGATGCTAAAATAATTTATATGCTTTTTTCTTCTGGAAGTCTGTGTCTCAGGTCTGTGGTCTATTGTAGATCCATAGCCCAGCCGTTCACTCATGGTTTGTATTCACTCCAGTATTACCAGAAATTATGTTTGATAAGGCAAAAAATACCACAACATACTAAACTCTTGTTATAATAAATATTATTCAGCATTTAAAAAGAACTTCATATATTTTACAAGACTTTCGATAAATTTTAATCCAATGTCAATCAATTTTAATTCTTGCATATATTAGGCAACAGCTGCAAAGGTTTAGTTGCATGAAATTCCTCGGTTTCTATTTAGGTAAATGAAATTTATCAAACAATGTAGAAATAGAATAGTAAAAAAATAGGATTCTCATGCTGGTTGGTGTTCACAGCAAGAAAAGGCATTAAGTGCAGTGACCACTCTTGATTCATATAGGTACTTTTCCTAGACAGCAGTCATTCAGGGCAAATGATACATAATGGGATGGAGCGAAAAAAACTTATCCAATTTCACTATCCTCCAAAATAGACTATTAAAATTTTTATGTTAGAATGTAAGACCTCGACAAAAATTTTGTATTCTTCCAATTTATAAAATGAATATCTGCCTAAAACTGATACACGATTCACTCTTTGCTCCGAAAGATAAGCAAGCGTTTTGCAAGTTTCTACACCAGAATAAGCCTTTTCTTGGTCGTCCCTTCTCTTTGAACAAATAATTACATATCAGCTGATTGTTGCTCACTTAACAAAAAAACATGGCATACATTACTACGAGAAAAATTATGATTACTCCAAAACGAAAACTGTCACTGAAAATAATCACATACTTAATGTACAAGACTAAAAAAAATATTAACTATGGATTCATACTTTATTGACTTCCATGTCAGGAACCAAATCTTCTGGTTCAACCCTTTTGACAGGCCCAGGTTTCATGGCAGACTTCGGCGGCCGTCCTCGTCTACTCCTCCCTCTTACTGAAACAAGGGATGACGATGGAGAGGCTTGAACAGCTGATGAATCACTTGGAGATCGAGGATCACGGAGGTCACAATCTTCAGGATACACAACACGGTATATAATACGAGTATTTGTCTCAGCATCATACAAAACATTCTTTGAGTTTTTGGTAGTATCAAAATGTCTTTGCTGCAACACGGTCGCTATTTGTTTCAACTGCTCACGACTAAGGGGTTGCATGCTATGAAAAGTCTGTCCTTGTTGAACTAATTGAATAGGATTGTCACTTGAACCCAGAGGTTTTTCACTGTTAAAATTAGGAAGAGGGAGTTTCACAGAAGAGGGGGATGCTGTACCTGGAGTTCCCTCTGTAGGCGTTATCTTTGTGCTGTTTCCATTTGCCTCAGGCAAAGGTTTTAGTTTGGTTGGAATTATTTTGGCTGCACTAACTATACTACCTTGCGCATTGTTTGGAAAGTCCTTTTTAGCAACGACCCGTATCATACCACTTCCCGTAGGAGTACTGGATACAATAGGATCGAGCGATGCTGTTCCAAGAGAAGCGTTTACGACTGCTGTTGAGATTGGAGCAGCTGTAGTAACTGTGGTCAGCTGTGTATTACCAGACATTGTCAAACGGTTACCATCACTAGGGATACTTAATGATGACATCATAGCAGTTTTTGGTATTATCCTTACTTGACTTGGAACTTTTCTCTGATTTTCACTGCTGTCACTGAAGGTTAGGCTAGGGCCGATTTCACTTAATTTTGCTGTTGTGGTAATCATTTCGCTTGCACTTCGCGCAGGTAATACTATATAGGACACCTTATTCTGATCCAATGAAGGGTCATTTTGTTCTAAAAGAGGGATGGGCTGAGTTGTTGAGCTACTAATTATGTCAGGAATTGATCCAATCACTGTAGTGGCAAGGGATGTGACACATTTTGGAGCTATACTTGAAGTTGAGTTCAATTGATTAGCGATGCTTTCTGAATTGTCTTCGTTCACAGCTTCTTGAAAATTCAAATTAGCATTTGTTTGGCACAAATTACCTCCATTTTCTCCTATCTTTACTGTGTAAGACATAGTGCCATCCACAAAATGCGGTATCAATGATATAGAAGGATTAACACCACCAGTTATCATTGTGCTTTGATTTGTACTAGGGACTACCGAATCTGGCATAACACTCTCACAATTTTGCAACGTTGTAACAGTAGGCGGCGGAATTGTGGATGTTATTTTCCCCGCATTAACATTGTTGTTCAGAAGTAATCCATCTGTTACATTTTGAGGAGGATTTTCAAAAGTTAATTGCTGACTGGATATGTTAGTGTCTGAGATAGCTGGTTTGACATCATCGTTCGTCCCTAGTTCGTCATTCTCTTCACCATCAACAGTAAAGTGCAAACCCAAAGCTTCAGCCTGTTCTACAGTCAAACGTATCGTATGCGTTTCACCTTGATCCCCAGAGAAGATGGCAAGCAAGTTGTCATTAGAAGGCTGCTCAGCTTGAGGTGCATCGTTTGTTGGGTATGCTACGGGGGTGTCCTCCGGAACAGGAGTCTCAGTAATAGCCGACGCTTCTTGTAAAGCTTGTTGCAGAATGTCTGCATTGATCTCATTAATGGCATTATCTCCAGGATTTCCCTGAAGAATAACCGTTTGACCATTTACGAGAAGAACTCGGGTTTGCTGCTGCGATACTTGATCTTCGTCTCCCATTATTTGTGGTTCTAATTTTCATTTCCACACTCCAGCTCACAATAGAAATTCCACTTCTATAACTGGAAAAGTAAAAATGAATGAAGTGGCCTTTCACAAGGACAAATGCACTAGTGTGTACCTTTTGTTACTTCCAAGTGCACGGCGTCGTCTATGAGAAACAAACTCCAATGCTCTACGCCATTTACGACTGCGTATAGCACTGCCCTCTATCGGAACTACGTGGCAGGGTAAACAACAGGCAAATATTCATGAACGAAGCGTTTCCAAAGAGACCGCGAATTATAACTACCAGGCATTATTGATAAAGGCGTAGTTATTTAGAAATAATCTTTTAATGGATCAGGGAACCACATCGATGTTCCAGTAAACCCGATCTCGTGACGATTTTCAGACGCAACTCACGTTTTCTACTTTCAAGAAAAAAAGCGCACAATAAAGAAGCTAAATTTTGAAGTATCTCAGACGGCGTGTAAGATTGTGATGATAAGATGTAACAACGATTAGGATGTAAGAGTCCTACTAATGCTAAAAAACGTGGCTACAATGTAGTGACAGCATTTTGGAGACGAGACTACTGCAAGTTTGCAGACATTTTCCTGCAATTGTTTTGTAATCCACCCAAACTTTTTTAATAAGGGGTGGGGGAATTTAACCGTTGTTGCGTACGCACAAAAATAATAAAGACGCAGAGAGGGCCATCACCGCTTGGAGATGTATAGCTTTGAGGCTGTCGTGGATACTGAAAGTTTTACCCATTTAGTTGTAGAAATTCTTATAGGCGTAATTTATATAAAAATTATAAAACAATACATTAATGATACAGAGATAAAACTATATTACTGATAGCCAAATTCAGGGACAAGTATTGGAAAATATTTCCTCAGAAGCCATTTTTTTAAATAAATGGCGATAACGACACATACACCAGCCAGCTATTTTACTGAAGAAGATTCCACCAGGATCAACCATACCCTTTGCAAGAAGTGAACAGCTGTCCAGGATCAGTGGTGTATTAGGAGCTCATGATCAGTAGCATAGCTAGAGTTTATGCCACTTGTGTTAGTCATTGAAATTTTCTTCTGCCCCTTAACAGATTTTCATTGTTAGCCAAAGGGCATATATGGTGCCATATGCCCTTTAGGTGACTAGATAGGATTTATAAGTGACTGGATAGGATGCCAACATTCAGGGCTAATTCAATTTCAATTTTATTTCTTGAATGTATTAAGTTATTTAGTGGGTGTAGAAGGTACATGATTTTTAACTATGTTCTCCCATGACAATTGGATCACCAAAAGAAATTGGCTTGGAGTGCTAAAACTCTTTCAGCCACTTTTGGGACAGGGATGCCATAGACAAAGTTTGCCTAAAATTAGAAATTTCAATTGACAGCTAAAATGATGAATGTCTTTAGTTTCATTCATGAAAAGGAGATGGGGGAACATATTTATTGGCTTGTCCAGAATCCCACCTGTGAAATGACTTACCCTGTTGGTGGTCGGTACATAAGCGACACTCAGATGCCACTTACCGTTTATTGCATGAAAAACAAATTATATGCATCTGGCATACATCAGAATACATTAAAATCCTCCCTTTCATGCAAGGAAATGTCTTGGCCCAGGGAATTGCAAAGTAGAAATAACCATAAGAGAGGAGGGACCAGCCTGTCATGTAACACAGAATATGAATGAAGAAGCAATTAATGAATAAAAAATTGTACAAAATACATGAAATATTAGAGATATAGGCAGGAAAACATATTATGAATAGAAAATATGAATGAACAAGCAAGTCATGGATAAACAATGGCACAAAATACATTTGGAACCGCAAATTTAACATACCTATCTCATTTTTCTCAACATTTGTGGATACCTCCTCTGTAAATTGTCTAGAGTTGATGCCTGTATTTGAGACCCTCTCACTACAAGTGAAGCACTGGAAGAGGGAAACTCCCAGTACCCAGGCACTTCCTCTTCCCTTGGAAATACTATATCTGCTGTGTCCTCAGACTTAGGTCCATCCTGCTTCAGTCTGCTTTCCAGTTCCCGACTCTCTCCATTTCCATGAACCCTCAACTGGTTTATGTACCTGTGAATAAAAACATGATCATCGGTTAGCACATTATACAGTCTGGAACTCAGAACTTCCTTGATTATGCCTGGGACCCACTTCATTTGTCCCTTCAGTTACACTTTCACCATAATAACACTGTCATCTTCACGTAACCATCTGAAAAGTAGGAACAGCCGGGAGCAAAGGGCTTTTCCAAACATTAGCATACTTGAGGATTCTACTGTAGTCATATCCTGTAGTGGAAAATAATCGAGGCAAAGCAATGTTGAAAAATACTTCCGAGTGCAATAGTGTTTTTATTTTGCTCTAAAATGTTCTCACCATATTGTCTGCAGCACCATTTGAAGCTGAGTGATAAGGTGGGGAGAAAGTACATATTATGCCATTTTTCTCACAGAATTCCTTGAATTCTGCACTAATGACGGAAGAGCCATTACCCGATAAAATCTGCTCTGGAAGCACAAAGGTAGAACAAGGAATTCTTGTTTCAGACATAATTTCTTGTACACAGCTATTTTTGATATCTTTAACTCCTGACCAGTTTGTGGCACTGTCAGTGGCTACTAAGTAAGTTTTTTAATGAAACTACAGGTTTTTGATGGACACACCCTACAGTAACCCTTTCTTAATTTTTGCATACTTTCTGCCTCCCTTCATTTCATCCAACATCTCCAATCTTTTCCTCCCTCTCCCTCGCTTACCCAACATTCTACCCTCTATCAC
>LYUA01000236.1:656107-674449 GCA_002093875.1 Calopteryx splendens | reverse complement strand
TTTTTCGATTCGGAAAATAAACTTTTACAGTAGAAATGACTTAGAGTGAAGAGCTGTGCTTTAAATACTATAGCTTCTTCATTTACGCTTTGAGATTAGGCAATCTTTTGAATGGCTGAGTCATGAAAGTCAAACCCCAAATATTTAACTACAGGGGAACAAGACATATTAATAATGAAAAATCAGCAACCAAGGGTTACAAGCAACCAAGTTATTTTGATAAGTAAATAGGAAATCCACCGCGCACTATAACTCGATCTTTTTCTGGGAAAGAAGATTAAATCTTTTGGCTAGGCCCTCTGCGGTTTTCCCGATAAATCAGGAACCCATGAAATCCTCCATTTGAAAAAGTGCATGGTAATTACGTAAGTTATCAAATTAAATGAATAGTTTTGAATGGAATTTTGATGCAGACTGAAAATTCGATGCTAAATAAAAGATAAATGACCCTCTCCTGACAACTGCCAATTTAATCCTATAATTTATTTAAATATTGTTCCTTTGCCGTTTCATTCATGTTAGAATACTATGAAATTTAAGATTGAACAAAATACGCGAACAAACAGGAAAAAGACATATTTTAAGAAGCACTATAATTTTTTATAATAAAATATGAGCTTACGTTTAATGTGCTGAAAAATGCATAAAACTACGCAGTAAAGCACTCAAATGGATTTCCAAAGTCGTTTGCAGAGAGAAGAGAGATTAAGGCCAGGATATACTTGCACAGAACGGTAGGGGGCTAGAATGTAGGGGGTTCATTAAAAACGCATCCCTTTCACAGAAAAAATACACTTTCTTTGAAGAGTGCTGATGAGGATGATCCGCATGCAGGAAGCAGCAGCAGGGATAACGAGATACGAAATAAAGCGATCGCAGCATTTTGCTCGTTACGGCTCGACAGCCGCTATACGTCTCTGAATATTAGTAATGGCAACGATACCAAATCTCACGAGAAGAGGACGTGGAATGTACACGCACAAATTTGAGAGAAGGAGAAGTATTTTACTATTATCCAACGACTTTATGAGCACCAATGGGGAACTAGAATCTAAATATTGGATATCTAATGCCAATCAAAGAGTTTTGGATGACGACATTATTAATGACTATGTTAAAATGCCAATTGAAATCTCCATGATCCCCACCGCAATTTCTCGTGACTCCGAAGTCGCGCGGTGAATAATTTATCAGGGTTCAGTACTGAGCTTTCCTGGGTTCACTACGTGAATGAGATCACAAGGATGAAACATTCCAAATCATCCTCGGATGATAATTGGAGGTACCCCTCTAAGTTGGGACGAATTTTTATCCCATAGATTAGTTTGGAGATGAAAAATTTCTTCAAGGCCCGTTTTTATCGAAAATGTTCATTTGGTGAGTAGGTATATAGGAAAGCAACGAAATGAAAATATTCTTTGAAAATGCAGAGAAAATTTTGTCCCGATAAACATAATCCTTGTCTAACCTCATAAAACTTACTGTGTTTAACCTTTATAAACCACTACTGCAAATACATAACATAGTTTGTAGACGTATTTATTTGGAGAATTCTAGATAAATTTCACACAAGTTATTTAATGCACCTAAAGGCAAATGATGAGTGTTTTCCCCACAATTATCTTAAAAATTGCAGTTACTAATTTTCCATACGGTTAGAACTACGGAAAAGCCCTATTCTCTCACTGAAATATGAATTTATTGGATCTCTTTTTTCATGTGTCGAAATGTAGGTTATTACGTTTTGGGAAAGAAAACTATAGGGATTTAATAAATAACAATTCAAAGTGAACTCATTCGAAGAAATAAAACTTTTAAGGATTCGTTTTAAGAATTTCATATCTTTAGATAAAAAAACATGAAAAATTTCATAGCATTCAAAATGCATGTAACCAGTAAAAGATGAAGTTTCTAATACTATTGCGGGCGAAGATACATCGACGTGCTCAGCAGTGTAAAAACATCTGGTAAGGGCAAATTCCCAAGTTTGCAATGTGTAAAAATTTGTTCATGTATTGCAAAAATGAAAATTATCGTGATTAATAATATGAATTCTAACATAAATATATGACATGCTTTGATGATACTATACAAAGATAATGCAACTGAAACACTGGTATAAGGCTTAACTATTTTATTACGCTTTTTCTCAATCTTGCTAATGTCGTAAAATTAATCCATGTTGGCAAGGTTGAATATTCTCATCATCGTACCAGAATGATCCTGAAAAACTTCTGTCATTGGTTCAAATGAAATATTATTTGGATACATAAAATACCCCATTTTTATTCCGTGACAAAAATCTATTAAATTTCATCAGGTTTTCTTATGAGCAAAATTTTCCGAAGATTGATAATGTCACTCTCATTACAGAATGATTAATGAACTTCAGATTAATGAACTTCATTTGGCTTCTAGTTACTCTACAATAGATCCTTTTATCAATTTCTATATTGTTTTTTACAGTAAAAAATCTTTCAAGCACACTCATTTAAATTAGTGAATTAGTGGAATTATCTAAGGTAAGATAAAAAAATCACTCATACGTGAGTAGATCATGCTAGGTTGCCATTTGGACAAGAACATTGACGATCATTGATGACCTAAACTACAATGGTGACCAGTGATCGGCAGTGGCTGGAAACGTTTTTCAATTCCATTGGTGAATCGTCTATCTGTAATCAAGATTCTTAAACCTATAAAGTATATGTCAGCTCTACCGTTTGGAGTTTTGGTTAACTTTAACTGATTTGTTCATTAAGACTGAGTGAAAGAAATATTATCGACTTTGGAAATGGAATACATAGAAATTTAGCCCTTTAGATCCATGTGCCATTTTATTTGCCACCTCCAACAATGGCTGCGCAATGGCGAAAATTTCGAATTTTTGTTATATTCAGCAAAAAAAACTACAGATTCAGAAATAAATACTATTATCTGTCAGAATAATGGAATGGTTCGTGATAAATAAATGCGATAGTAATCAAATTTTATAAATCACAAATTTTGCTTGGAAAAAGTTGTGGCAGGCAGGAAAAAGTGAGGATTAGAGGTTCATAAAAGCAAAAAATGGCTCCAAGGAATCGCAGCAGAGTGGAAAATACTAAAAACGTCATTTTGAGATCGACATAAACCATTTACCCCAAACTTATTTTGAAAGTAAAAATAATATTGCTTTGATCCAGCCTGAGCTTATGCCATGCCATAATTTCTTCTCAAATAAACTGCACTGGTTAGATAGAGGAAATGGATCATTTTTTGACGATTCATTTTATATCATGAGCCTACGGTAACCATTCATGTGCCTGAAAAAAATGTTACGAATAATTCACCAGCATTTTTAAAATTCGCGTTCGGGCCTGTCAGTGTTTCATCATTTTCACCGGACACACTAGTAAATGCAACGAAACTGGCATATGCCGAGCAATTTTAAATTGGGACTCATTCGAGACTACTATTATTATCATATTCCTGAGAGCCAGGTGATTAGAAAAAGGTCATCCAGTTCATGAAAAATAATTCCCGGTAAATGTTAGTGAATTATTACGAATTTCTACCACAGTCAGTGACAAAAAATTGACCACCCCAATATTCTTCGGCACCCAATACTCGCAATCAAGGCAGTGATCAGCAGAAGAGTCATAGAGAACTTAGATGCTCCACTTGTAATGAAAGATGACACGGATATACAGCCTCGCCGAGGAAGAAGTTTCTCGTACGGATATAATGAGGGTTTGTAATCCATCCATGACGAAGGGAGAAAATGACAGAAGCAATGACGACGACACCGAAAAAGCACCAATCCGAAAAAAGCACATCATTGAGGTTAGCGAACCCGTTCAAAACTATAATGAGCGCGCGGCAAATGGGCCGAGCTATTGCTCAGCGAAAAAATAACGCTGATTATGTGCGCAGGAAATTTCGCCTCCACCTGCGGGCGGTGTAATTTTGAGAACATCGAGAGGGTGAATTGAAACGGCGGGATCGACAATTTTGACTCACGAGTAATTGCGAAGCAAATATTAACGAGACAAGACCCATCAACTGGGGCTATTCAAGGGGTAAGATGGCAGCAGCCTTGGCCTCAACTGGCTCCGGGGATCGATTCTGTCCAAACAGTGACATAATCTCGCACCACTTAAAATTATATCGACCGGTCCATGAGCTGTTTGAGAAAACAACCTTGATATTAGTTAGGGAGCGAACCCGCGTGACTACTTCTTTAGTTTTCAATTCTACACTCTCAGAACACTAGGGAGAAGGGTTTGCGATAAAGAGGATAAAAAGCGCAGGCTTAAACTCGGACATTGGTTTGACAGGTGAGGGCGAGGTTTCCCAGTTAATAAGCTTAAAGGCGCATGTACTTAGCACATTCGAGGTGGGGAGTTTATGAACTCTTATACCCTTTCTCGGAGCTTCCTTCGATTTTCTAAGGGGTGGTTTTACCCTGAAAAATCACAAAAATTTGGGTTCATCTTGTGGTGTCTTTGAGCACCAACCAAGTTTAAACCCGGAAGCCCTGGGTCAATAGCCGAGACCTTTATTTACAAGGGTACCACGTCACAACACTGAAACCTTTCCAGTATTTAATACGCCTCACTTTCCCCCGAGTCAGTATGATAATCATCGGTCACTGCTGTTAAATTTGACCAAAGAATTTTAATGTCAATAACAAGATTTAAAAAAATTATGCATTACAATTTTTCGTGGCTAATTTTTCGGTATTAATAAATTGATTCGTATTCTTTGGGCTAGTTAATTAAATACCCGCATTCTAATTACACACCCACGAGCAATAAGTATTGATTAAAAAATAATTACTAAAGCACTATTCATCAGCAATAAAACTAACGAAGATTGGAAACATTTTTTCGCCGAAAATTCATCGTTAAAATTGAACTCACCGAATTAGGAGCGAAGGCGAGGCTTGTGCTCAGGGAAGTGCGCGGGGAAGAAAGAAAGAGAAAATATCCACGTTAATGGAGAATCCCGGTTTTTCGAGATTGACCCAATTTTCATCGTAATATTTATCCTCGAACTTTTTTATTTATAAGTGAAGTACGACTTAACTCAGATAATGGCAAAGACTTGTTCGTGAGTGCAAACAGTCTCAATGGTGGATTCAATAGCATCAGCTCATCATTATGAGCTATTTTTTTTATCCATTTCGACAAACTTAAACTTTACGGTTGGGTAAAGAACTGTCTATCTGAGCCTATACTTTTGCCATCTTTATGAGGTGAGATCTTAAATATTAAATTTTTGTCATATTTATACTCGAGATTCAGGGTGCCAAGCGAATTACACAAAGCTGCTTCTAAACCTCTTCGCCAATTTTCACACATGGCCAAGAGTTCATATTTAACACAGAATTATCGAATGGCCGTTTAAAAAGGCGTCCCTCATTTTAAGGTCAGATAAATCCATTGTGTTCACGAGTACACATACGGTAAAACGCGCCAAATCTTCTGGAAGGTACGAATAATAGCACTTCCTCTCATTCCTCGAACTTCCTCTCTGTTCCTGCTCATTTCCGAGAGTCTAGTGATTCTGAGATAACTGCCGTATACTTTCTTTTCTTCCCTTGCATCAACCACTTCATTCAAATGATGTTCATGTACGTTTTGCGATACCTCACCGTGCACCTTTACTTTACATTTACTTGCTAAAAACAAGATGAATATTACGTGTGTTCCGTGCTCGTGAGTGGTAGTCAGGCCTATGAAAAACCATGAAGACCTCACTGTCAATCAAGTTTAAAGTTTAGCTTTGACTAATCCCTTAAAATCGAACTCGAGAACGAAGGTGATTATTTCACTCCGTTTACCGTAAACTTCTTCCTCATTCAAATACAATTATGCTCTAAAATTTGAGGCATGAAGCGAATTACCACGAGGTGTCATCTTCATCTTGGCACTTTCTTCCCTCCCTTTCACCCCCACAACCCATCAAATGTTTCGCTGGGCTTCCCGGAAGCGACAGCTGTCAGTTTGGCGCCCGTTACAGCATTTGCTGTCACGACGCCCGTTTCTGCATGTGCCGGAGCAGCAGTGCTGCTGGGCGCAGCTACTTTTTCTGCAATTCCCGCTGCAGCTCGAGCCACTCCCGCGCGTTTTACCGCCCGAGCGCGTGCAGCGTTTTTCGTAGTATCCTTTCCCCCCTCTAACTTATCTATGTCAGATTATTCGCCGACCATACGGTCATCCACCGAGATATAAGTTATAAGTCCGACCTCCGATCCGATATGTGTTGTTTCATGCTGGTTTTTGCTTTGTATTGAGTACGCTTCGAGCATTTGGGACCCTTCGCATAAGGACCTAATCTCGGAATTGAATAGGATCAAGAGGAAGGCTACCCTTTTCGTGAATATTTGTTGTGAACGAACAGATACCGTAATATTACAATTGGAAAGCCTTGATTGGGAGCCACTGGAAGTACGAAGATTACACAAACGGCTTAAACTGTTAGACAGGCAAAAATCATTCGAGTTTAACGCTGAAGCAGAAGGAATAATTTTACCTCCACATTACATTGGCAGACGAGACCACGATGGGAAGTTGAGATAAATTGAAGGCCGATAGATATGAAATCCCATTTCCGTCGCAGAAATCGTAGCAATAGCAAATACACATGGCAACTTAAACTTCCCTAATGTGAAAAGACGCGGATTAGCAATTTTACTTATCAGTAATGGGTGATAACCTAGCACCACCTGCCACATACTCTCGTGGCGGCTTTTATTATAAGGTGTAAATGTAGATATAGTTTTTGTTTAGTTTTCATCGTAAATGTTGAATGTTTACAAACTCCTTCGCCTGACCTACGAGCTTGGTGTGTTTTTCTGTAGGGTTGAGTTTGTTCCATTGTTTGCACCCTCGTCACGGTGTAGGACGAGGGGATGGATGTTTTTTATTTGATGCATGGACGCACTTGGCGCCCGACACCCTACTGGCGCATAATAAATGGGGGTGATACCAAGTGAACTTTACTATTTACAGTGAAAAGTGGCACTCGAAAATTTTAGTCTAGCCAATTTGTCTGGCTCAGCGCTGATAATGAGCCACTGGTATGAGAGAACTTAACTTACTTAGCTTCATCTCAGGGGTTCACATATTTTGGCCGATGTCCTGTATCACAGCTCCATTTAACTTAAGTTTTTTTCAATATTCTTTTGCAAAAAACTATCTAAATTTCTTACATATTTCAACAAAGCTCTCTAGTCTCTACCAAGCATGGTAAATGAGAAAATGTACAACTCCAATCTTTACAACTACCTTATGCTTGCATCCATCTCTCACTTATCCATTAAAACATCACAAAATCACAGTGACATTACGCCACATTATTTCAAACCGGCTCATTCACCCTTACTATTTTTACTCATCGCTTTTATGGCATTCAAAAACTTCTCATTCACTCATTATTCCCTTAAAACCTTCTATAATTTTCCTCTACTTATCTTGTCTTACGCCTTATTCAAATCAACACATGCACAATGATCTTTTTTTTTCCTACATCAATGAATTTTTCAAATACTTACTGAAGAGCAAACAGATGATCCGCACATTGCCTACCAGGCATTAAACCGTATTGCACTCCCAAGATTTCGTCCAATGCTACCTTCCGCACTCTTTCAAATCAACACTTTACTAAACACTTTCCGGTACGCTCGAAAGACTAATTGCTCTATAATTATTTCACCCCATCTTACTCCCCTTTCCTTCATACAAACGTACAGTAATTGCATTATTTTAATCTTTAGGAACAGTTAATATTTGCGAGCCCAAATTAAGCAATTACCGCTTACGAGTCATCAAGTTATTTACAACTGTAATTCAACATTTTGCTTGATATACTGCCTACGCCAGCAGATTTTCTGTTTCTTACTTATTTATAATTTTGTCAAGCTAATCTAATATAAGTGTCATGTGGTTTTCATTAGATACCTACCCCAAGAAGTAATTACAATTAAAAAATCTTATAGAATAATCAAGCATCTGATTCTTGTTATATGTGTTTCATCAGCTTACCCTGGGTAATTACTTTGGATTCGACTTTCGCTCCTTTCAATGCCCCCCCTTTCGTGTTAAGAGTGGTTATGCCTTGTGAATGCACTCTTTGGAGTACCTGAGACTAAATGCTAAAATTTACCATTCGTGCTTATAGTGGCAAGCGGAATTTGCGTCTACAAGTGAACTGCAACCCGATGGATAGAAATTTCCTTTTCCCCGACCAATGGAATTATGACTTCAATTGGCTCACCGAACCCATCCCATGTTTTACTCGCCGACCCACGTGCATTCCTGAATGGGTTCTGGCTGGGAATAGAATCCACGGAAAGAATACAAAATAGCTCACCCCCGTCCCCCCTCTTAACCAGAAATGACAATTGGCCACGCTAGCGTCTACACCCAGGAAGTAGCCCCATTCGCTAACTTTTCACCGGAGGTCCGATCCAGAAAAAAGGACCAACGTGGAGAATACTTCATGAGGGAGTTTTGTTTTAGCATACGCTTCCGAGTGGTGGTGCCTGTTGCTTTGAGGTGCATTCGTCATAGCCACGGAGTGGAGAGATGAGCCAAGTACTATGGCGAGGGAGTCGTTACGTAGGTGCTCTTCTGTTAAACACATTGCGGAGCGCGATTACAGGGGTTTCCACGTGCATTCTTGACGCGGAATCATTCAAGAGTCATCTCAGGAGCTAAGGGGAAATGTGAGCCCTTGATCGCTATGCCTAACCCAGAAGTACTCCCTGAGGGTATGATTCCGTAATCTTTACAATATTGGCAAAAGCGATTCGGTTACGAGAGATGCGAATGAGGAAACGCTGTTGCAAATCTTCATTGAATTGTAAACAGCCAATGTATGCGCATTCTCCTCTTCCACTAATTTCAATAATACTCGTAATTTTCATAATATACCTCATAATAGGCCCGTGTAAAACGATTTGAGAAGCAGTAATTGAGTTCTTTAGAGACCCAGACGGAAGGCCGTATAACTTTGAATAAACGAAGGAAAACCAATGTAGAAACACGATTACACATCGGGTAACAGTGTGATAATACGATATCCGATATCTAAAGGTACCTACATCTAAGCATGCAATCTTCGGGCTAGATGGCGAGAAAACAATAATTATGAGTGCACAATTATTATAACAAAAGATGAAAAAGCGCACAAAACGACACGAATCAGCGTTTGGATTTCATTTCGATCACATTGGAGATCAAGAAGATATTTTGATTCTGGTTATATTAGTCCCGCTCAAATATTATCAATAAATGCTTCCCATTTACGAAAGGCCTTGTGGGTTCATTGCATAGGTGACTGATGGACATTTTACATACTACGATGGCAAATTGATTGAAATATTTTCTATCCTTATCGTATGCCTTACATAGAGGAAGTAGCTGGAAGCAATAAATATCACCCTCGGGAAAGTTACGCAGGCCTCGGTGGTGCCGAGGTGCCACATGCCCTCGCTTACCAATCGAGAGTTCAATTGGGGTATCTCGGGTTCAATGCCCACCAAGGTGGGTTTAGCTCCACCTACCGCTTGGGTCTTTTTTTTATCTCATTCGAGGTTATTTTCTGCTAAAAACAAAACTTAATTGAAATGCACCTAATTGGGTTTGCACCTGAGTGAACTTAATAAATTTATCACAATTCAATCTCAAGGACTCAATAATGATAATAAGACACGAAAAGATACGGTTTTAGACGAAATTGAGATTAAAACTGTAATCTCACGTGACAGGTGGAAGGCGTCCTTAAGCTTTGCGTCCAACCTAACGTACCTAACGTGGGGGGGGGGATGAAGAGGCAGTACTAATCATATTGCATGTATAAATTACGAATATTTCTACCCATGAGTGAGGTTTTTAAGCTTATATGCATGGTCTAATGCTTATATGCATGGTCTATGGAGCTAAGCATGGTCCTAGCATGAACGTCTAATGAGAAAGATCTTTTTTTAACGTTTCCAATATTACCTGAAATATGCAAAAATATATAAGGAAAATTAAGTTTAATACTCACTTTTCTGTTTCTGTTCATAGAATCCACGGAATTAGCCGTTTTATAATGTGCCCAGTAGAGATTTGTGAAAATCCTTTTCCTTCAGGTGGCGGTAAAATGAAAGGAAAGGAAATGTTTTCATGAATGAACAGGGATGGTGAGTACGGTCGTATGGGGTCGATCACTTCCCATAAAAAGTTTTCAAATTAATGCAATTAATTTAGGAAAGGCAGAAACAATTTCTTGAGCCAACTCTGGAAATGAGAAGTTTTAGGCTCATCCTTGAAGAGAACTCAATCTTATCTGAAAATGTCTTACTGTTAAGGAATGCGTTAATCAAAAATGATTGACCTCTGCCGTAATTAACGGAGCTATAAATAGACGTCTTTAAAATGGGAACAGAATTACGATCTGTGAAAAATATACTCAACTGATAACGATTAAACATATCCCATACTCAAACAAAAGTGCGTCTTCCATTACGTTTTATATGAGACTTTCTTTTTGCTGTTAGCAAGATACAGCATTCAAACCATAAATTCGAAAAGGCATACTCAAGGAAAAATGTACTATTCAATACGCCGAGCTCAAGAGGTCACACAAACGAGTAAATATTCGATTCCGTCGTTTTTGAATTCCTACGTTGTAGATCGTCAATGAAGGGAAAACCCCACCCAAGCTAACTGCATTAAGCTAAAACGGTCCAACAATATTTAAAATTTCCTCACACCATTTCGAACCTACAGAACCATTCACCCTTAACATTTTCGGAGCAGTTTCTACGGTAACCTTTTGAGAAATAACCGTATTTGGATAGGACGTCAGTGCAGAGCGATCGATTAGTGTCCTTAGAGATGTTCTCGCTTCATTTGATCAAAGGAATAGATCAGGAAGAGCAACCTGATTTTGCTGTGCAATATTCCGTACGCTCAAACCATGAAAAGACTCGGAACCTCGGATAAATATAATCATGCCCGTTAACAAGGCGCAAGGATGGAGCTCGAACTGGGAAAAATCTCTCTTCAAATTCCAACGAATACCATTTTGGACCAGTGCAAAGAAATTCTTAGGATTTCCTTTTCCCACTCCGAGAGCACAACGATGTAGATAACAAAGAAATATAACTAACGCGCGCGTTTCCCTCTACCGGTACAATTTAATGAATAAATTGGGGATAGCTATGAAATTCTAAACCAAACTTACTTCTGGATTTTCATAATGAAGAACAGATTTTACTGTAAAATGAATCTAAATGAATGAAAGTTCTGATCATTATCCGGACCTTGATGCATATTAGCCAATCTATAGCTAGTACATAAATAACTGTGAATGAGTACGAAGAGGCCGATTGTTGATGATGCGGTTTGGGGATCGTAACGCTTAAATGCGCATTTATATAAAAATAAGCAATGAGGGTATTTGCAAAAAAGAATGAGCATAACATTTTATTGATACGATGCCATTATGAGAGCTAATTGCAAACGTGTAAGCTTTTAAAAATAAAGGTGCAGAATGGACTACAGCACGTCGTAAGACCTCCAGCGATGTTTACGGCATGCGTTAAGAAGACGACGACAAAGAATCAGTGTTTTATAATGACCGAATGTGCACGCGTTTGAGTCTTATCTTAATTTAAAGTATCCATTTTCCCTTACTGCTATTCAATTATTTGGGCTTACGTAATGAAACTCACGTTAGGTTTTTCCATAAACGTAAGCAACTCGAAAAAACATCTGCCTGTTATCTACAAATCTATGGACCGTGGACCTATGTCCAGAATTCTTTGCCTAAGCTCAGATAGAAAGGAAAAAGCAAAGAATACAAAAACACGTGGTGTGCATTGAGAAGGAGAGAGACCTTCATTCGAATAGAAGGCATGCGCCACATCACAAACTGAGCAATAAGTAAGAAGGTTCCATGTTGACGCCGCGCCTTATCACAGAGATTTTTCGTTATGGGTTGGTAAATTCGGTAAGATACGGCGGTCTCATTTACGGATATCGCCCTCAAGTCCTTAAGCGTTTCAATTGTATACTGCAAGGAAGCATGGAATCGTGACAGCGTGACTTGGTCGTGCGTGGAACGCAAGAGGACGAGAGAGAAAGGAAGCGCTGTGCATACTTATCGAACGAGGACGAAGGGGAGAGAAAATAGAGACGCGTTTACGAGAAACCCCATTCGGTTGGGGAGAAATTTCGTCTGACAATGACAGAAAATAAGCACGGAATCCTGAGAATGAAACTTTAGTTTGTCTACCCGGACTGAGTATAAACGAAGGAACTGAGCTAGTTTCAGAGTTTTATTAAAAATGGTAAATAATTGGGTGATAAATTCATGCCTTACCCGATGGGGCGCCCATTTTCAAAAGAGCGATTTTTAGCTTCACATAGCCGTGTGCAGTAAAGTACATTAATAGTATTGCTTCGTAATGCATTCCATTTTAGGGCTCTAATTAATGGCGATATCTTCAGATGGTCTATCTTTGATGTCTCGGACTCAGCGGATAGTGTGCAATTAATTGTAGGTATGCGTTAGTTGGACTTAATGAGTTAATTGATTAATGTGGACTTTTAAGCATGGAAAAGAAGTACGTTACCTTCATCTTCCACATTTTTTTTCCTCAAGTGGTGTAGGTAGTTTACTCAGCATTCTGGTTTTCCAGAGGTGGACACAACAGAAAAATTATAATGGAGAAAGATATAATCAATGATAATAAAGTGGAACAGTAATATCACAAACCTGAAGTTTGTTTGATAAAGAAGGATTTTTTCATTTTGGTTGGTCAATGCGACTAGTTCTAATCTTTAGCAATAAACTATAAGCCTTTGCAGTAGAGCTCCTTAAATTTTAAAAATGATGAATTTAATTTGCCCAACGTATTAAAATAAACTCCGTGGTTAGGAAGCACTCCTTTTTGAAGAGATTTGACGCAAGAATATTTTTAAGCATATCGCTCATGGATCTGAAATTTCCTTTGGAAATGCCCTAAAACTTTCTGTACGTTAATACGCTTCAAATAGGAGAGTTTTTATAAAACAGAGCACATTTTAATACATTGAGCAAGTTAATTTCCTCAGTTTAAAAATGTAAGGAACACCCTACTCCGCTGACTCCAAATATGATTATTTTGGAAAAATATTAAAAATGGTATTACATACTGCGGAAAGAAATTGCTGCGGAAAGCTGTCGTGAATCGCAATATTTGAAGCATTTTCTTCCCGACGGCATTCAAAATATTTAAACTGGTTGTCTATTTTCACAAAAGTAGAGTCAACAATCGGCATTGAGCTATAAATAATATACTTCACATCCTCTGAGGCGTTCGGAATATTTCCGGCGAGGTCGAAGAAGGAAATGGTCGGTTTGAGGTTTACAAACTACCATCAGGGATTAGGTTTCATTCATTTATTCCCCAGTACATTCGTTTACACAGATGGTTGAAAACTGTTTCTCGCTGAAGTAGCTTTCCCAATGACTATCTCCGTTTCATCTTTTAGCCCGTTGGTCGTTATTCGGGGGAGTAAAGCTGGTGCAACTTTCAGGGTTGAGAAATACGGATTGCTTTCTTCAAAAAGACTCACTATTGGCATTGGTACTTGATGAAAATATATAGGACGCCGCACCGGATTGCTTCTCGGCCAGTCTTTGCGAGATAGGGATTTCTTCCATTCGCTATCATTCGGATTGCTGTGGTCGGTTGCCAAGGTCAGAAAAGGTTTGGACGAACCCTGTCGACGTGGTCATATATTTTTACATGCATCAATAATGTTACCACAGAGGCATTTATTTCCTAGGTGATTATTTCAAATCTGGTTGTGTAGCAGGCTATTTTATGCATTATCAAGAGTCCATGGAAATAAAATCTTCAACCCCCAATCCTCAATCCTTGAACACCAATTATAGTCCTCACTATATCTCTCTTATTCCACATGTTGAAGTTGTTATTCAATTTATTTACTCCGAAATAATGCAACTAATAAGGAAAGAGTAAAAAATTTCTTTGTGCATATAAAGATTGGAATACATTATAAATTTGGAATATTGTTTACTTAATAGTAATTTAATAAAATTGAATAAAATAATATTTAATTTTTTTACGTTCCAAGCTATACCTACCACCAAGGAGAATAGTAATTCACGTCAAAAACGCAGTCAAAGGTATTAGTTACACCGACGTTATTACTGGACCCTATAACTTCACGGCTGGTATAAATGAAACTGGAAGTTATTGAACGAAGCCGGATGACTATCGATGAATTTAATTTTAACGACACTTACGAATGTGGCTATTCAGGTAATGAAGGTATAATCGATACGAGAAAAAAGCTTATCGTGGATAATAATGAGATCTCCCTGATGGAAACATTTTGGCGACTTCTCTGGTGCCTATACAAATAACAGCTCAGTATATAAGTTCAGGAAAAAAAAATGATTCCTTGGAAAAATCCAAGAAACTCTATAGACGTGGTTTTGCAGGCCTCTTAGGTTTCAGTTTATTGAAGAGATACCTGAAGAAGTAATTAAGAGAGAATTTAAAACCATGAAAAAGAAATACAAAATTTACAGTCTCCAAAAATATATTTGGGAGACGTGGATCTCACATGTCATCATACCATCCTAAAACAGAGCAGATGTAAAAATATGCAATTCCATCTGCGACAGAAGTTCTACTCAAGTTTGTTATACATAGTTGTAAGTCCTCCCCAAGAGAAGTGAACAATTTAAATGCTATCTATAATTAGTCGTGTGATATCACTTCATTCGAATTTTGAATATCGGCTTTGCATGCTCATATTCGATTCGTTGTATGTATCTTGTACATAGCACACCATAACCGCAGAGGAATGGCAGAATTTTTATTTTGACTTCTATTTTACCATAACTTTTTAATTAATAAAGAATGGAGAAGAAAGAAGTACCTCATAACCTGCCACAGAGGAATTTAGGACATCATGCAATACGGTTGGCGATTTAATTATGTACCTAAAAAAGAAAGTTACCTTGTAGCTTTAAAGGAGTATCTTGATTGTGTATCTTATTTACTTCTGCGATTGTGAAATTGCGTTGGAAAATGAATTCTTTCTATCACCTGGCCCAACACCTTCTATCACCTGGTCTTTTTCCTTTAACTCAGGTGTGGCCTCGCATACCAAATGCATTTAACTGTGACATATTGATTTTTTTCTGTCATATGTTAGGCGTGAATTTAGTCTTCGATCATCAAACGACTCTCGTTCAAGTTTCTGAAAATATCTTTTTACATGAAGAGCTTCCTTCTGTACACACAATGACTCCCACCCCATCACATCGCCGAAGAATTTCGGCCGCTGGCTCGCTCGCTCTCTCTCGGGACGGAGGTGCTCATGGGGAAGAAGGAGAAATATAGGGAGTAATGGAAAGTTTTAGGTGGACTCCAAGGTTGGTAACTGAGTTGAGCCACTAAGTAGCGACATATCAGTTAATCATTTCATAGGGCAACAAAATTAGTGTTTCTGCTTATATATTTCGGATTTAAAAACTTTCCTGACTTATTAAGGATTTCCAGGCAAAGAAATAAATTTTTCCAAGCTTTTCTCAAATTTTATACATCCTTGTCTACCTATTCTGTATAGGTCCTTGAAAAAAAATTAGTGAGAGATAAAACCACACTTCTGCAATCGTCCAATCAAAATTGCAATTAAACGAAAGAGGTGGGAGTCAAAATAGATAGTAGGTCGAGGCCGGGAAACGATAAATGATCCTTCTAGGATGAGGCGTCGTGAGTTTATTTAGAAAAAAACTTTCGTTGAGACTCTTCTGACAAACCAAGTTTGGTTTAAAGGTGGATTCGTAGTTTCATACAAAAAACATTTACCAGTTCCAAGAATATGAGCGTCATTTGAATCCGTCAATGACAACGCATTCGAGAAAATGCAGGGTAAGCGAAACAGACGAATCAATTTAAGCAAGAACACATAAACATAGCAAGAAATTTAATTTAAGAAATTCACTACCATTTATCTTGTTGACTCGAGAATAAATAACAGCTCGAGTATGACTCCTATCTTTTTAGAATAATCATAAACCTTTAATCATAACAATATTCGTGGCGTGTTGGATCTGTTAAAAACGTCCACGAAATATAATCCAAGATAACTTTAGGTATTCATCGTTTTTATGCATATAGTACAAGGTTCATTAGGCTTAATGTTATCAGATTTAACCTAAAGCAAACGGTATGCTTAAGTCTGACAGGGTGAACATGATGGAAATTCTACCTTCTCCAGGAAGTACGCGTGTACCTGATTACATCGCTCAGGGTTACTTTCTAGTTTAGCTCAAACAAAAGCTTTAGTGGCAATATGAGTATAGCTAGATTACCAGATAGCCTGTAAAAATAGAATGTGTATAATGACGAATGCGAAACTTCGAGATTTCATTATCAGGATATGCTGGTGCCTAATCTAAGCTTGCCTAATTCACCTCTAATAAGTGTTAGCTGGATTACTACCATGAAAACTTAACTTTCACAGTCTAATGAGTAAACAGTCTTCATGAAAAAAGGGATCTTTGTGTCACTAGGGAACACTATCGCTCGCATTGCTTTCAGCTCAATCAGGCTGTTGTGCAAAAAAGCCATCACTTTCTTACACCACAAATCCATATATCCTTTCATTTAAACTGCCTACCGTATCACTGACTTCACTGATGTCCACACTCGTTCAGTTGCCTAGGCTGTTACGTGTCCTTGGAACACATAAACATCCATAATTAGGTAATACTTACATAATATAAATATGCGTGTGCACCATTAGCATTGAACTTACATTGCTTGCCTTACATTGATGATTGATATTGAAATAAGCGCTGAAAGGAACAGAAAGAGGAACAGGTAGGAAAGGGGAAGTGGACGGCAGGGATCTTCCGTCGCAGAAATTCAACCATTACTTACTTCAGAGGCTTGGCCTTGATATCAGTTCATTCCGCGAGACGAGCATTTCCCCGAACGGCGAGCAATGACCGTTTAAGCGATCGAAGAGGGGGGGAGGGGTGACGCCGGCGCTTAATGCGAGCGGTCGTTCCAGCCCGCAATCTCCATCCCCATCCGTTTACACTTCAACCCTCGAGAAACGAATCACACCCATTTCCAGAGTGGGGTGCCGCTCCGCACTACCCAAACTCCCCGGGACCATTATCGCCCCAGGGCCCCGAAAATGGCGCCAATTCCCGTTTACGGCCCAACCCCCCCCCCTGCGTTCCTCCCACATCCTCCTCCTCCTCCCCTTGCCTTCTTTCTCCGCCGATAAGCTCGCTCCTAAATTAAGTTTCCGTATCATCGGGAGCCACTCTGGTTTATCCACATTGGGTTTCGTAAACGAAAGAACGGGAGTCCGTGTGGGTGGCGGGGTGAACTAGAAAAATAAAACGACTTTGCGTGTACACTCACGAAATTTTGAGCATGGTTTATTTCAAGCAAAAGAAAGGGGGGGGAGGGAGAATTCCCATGGCTACGATTTAAATTGACAGCAAGTGTGTAAAGTGAACGAACGAACGTAACGAACGTTGAAACACACGTGGCGAGTTAAAAGGGAAATTTAATCCCACGCGATTGATCGAAGCACAAGGGACAGGCACACGTCCTATTATAGTTTACGTACAGGCAATCATTTTCCGGCCAGGGACGATCAAAAAGCTCACCACAGACTCAATAAAAAAGGCTTCGCAAAGACCCAAAGTTTTTTTATTGAGTTCGTAAAGAAGTTTCACCAAGTCCTGCCCGGAAGACTTGTAAACACAATGCATACTAGCGGTTCCTTATTGTTTTCTAGGGACCCTGTGAAGGAGACGGCCCCGGGAACACGAAGTAGTTTCAGGGGAAGGACCGGGCCCGGCCACATGAACCGTCAAGACGGCCTTACCTTACCTAATCCTCTCTTGTTATCTCCTTTCCCTACCCAGTTGTGTGTGTGTCCATGAATGTGGCCATAGGTGATCACAGGGCTTCATTGAAGTGAGACGGTTGAGTCAGGATTGGATTTTCTGCAGTGCCACCGCCCACCCGGAAGAATCAGTTTCTTTTCCAGCGGTTGATGTGATAATGGGAGTGTTTGAAAGGAGGGATCCCCGAGCTAAGATGAGTGTGTTAATCGTCACATCCAGTTTTAGGAAGGTTGACAGGATCTTAGACAAGGGTGTAAAGAGAAGACTGGTGAAGACACATGGAGTGTAGTTTTTCATGGCTAGGAAACTTGGCCGTTGAGTCAAGATGAAAAGTCTAGTTTAAAAGATTTTGAGATGTGGGTGTGGAGGAGGATGAAAAGGTGAAATGGACGGAAAGGAAAACGA
>LYUA01000236.1:479179-490139 GCA_002093875.1 Calopteryx splendens | reverse complement strand
TGAAATGCAAGTTATGGATAATTTCAGACGCGATTTTATGAAGATTTTTATGAGGAGGTAATGCGTAATAGTTAGAGGGGAGAGTTAGAACACATAGGTATGAATGAATTATAAGTTTGCCTTTACCTCGCGAATAATATCTTTGTAAATTATTTGTGATTTCTCGGATTTTTTATCGAAATTTGAATATGCAGCATCATATTAAAAGGTATCGTTGTGATGAAAACAAATTTATTTGTGAAAAATATATCACAATCTCTCTCAGAATACACCTCCTAGGAGATAAACAGGAAACAAAACGCACGAATGCAGTTTTTTCACTATGAATGCACGTTAAACATTGAAATTCTTGGCTACAGTGTTTCATGGATAACATAAGCAAAGGTAATTAGCGACTTAGTCGTCATGCGCAAATTATGAGGTAAGGTTTTGATAAATGAAGCGGGTAGCCATTAAGGGCGGCGATTCGTCACGATTATTCAAGGAAAGAAGTCGGAATGGCCCTGAAGGGGTAGGTCCCAACTAAGAACAAAGTTGAGTGGAATAATGAGTTGCAATGCCCTTAATTACCCAGAAACTTTAACTTTGACGTTAGGGATGGAGAAGGTTGATTACAGTGAGAAAATCATTACAAACACTTCGATAACATGAAACATATAGAAAGAAAACGCCCAACCCAGAAATTAATTCTTCAGCGCAAATTTCCCTAAAATAGTGTCAATATTTTTCATTGTTACAGCTATTGCATAAACCTTGACGACAAAGTATTATGTTTTCTTTAATATGAATAGCAGGGCTTCTTTTTAATTGGAAATCATCATTCTGAAATTATATTAATTTAAAAATATATTACTTTTTCAACCTGTGCAATGGAGTAGTTACGCTCAATCCTCAGAAAAAAAACAAGACAGTTTATTAATTTTTCTTAAAACAAATGGATCACTAAAATATGAATGTGACGAATAATTGCATATACAGATTAAAACGGTAATAAAGGTTTGCATAAAAATTTTCGCAGCATTGTTTTCCTTATTAAGTTCACGTTTATGCATAGAGGTTTGTGCGCACAATATCTTCGATCGGAGGGCTTAATTATACCTTTGGATACTCACACTTCGACCTTGAAGATCTTATCACCACATAAGGATAGAGTAAGAACATTTTGGATTCTCTAAGATATGGCAATCAAATGTCATTTGGTGGTGACTCCTTCAAAATGAAAAATCCCTTTTTTTCAACTTCGCAAATGAATATATCTGCATTTACAAAAAAATTATATTTTTTAAATTCTAGCATTGAAACAGTAAAATAACGTAGCTCGGATACTAAATTAAGCTGAGAATGCATAGACAAGTTGAATTCCATTCTATTTTAATTTCTCAATATCTCTTTCCTGTTATATTTCGTTAACATGAAAAAACGCTCGCATATTCGTCCTTCACGGAAATTAAAGGCACTGTGAAATATTACCTATACTAGGAAATTCATGCATTTATTAAGATAGCGGTGTTACATGCAAATATCAATGAAAATGCTTTGGCCAGAGAAATCACATTTTTCAATTGAAAGAGGTAGTATTTTACCAGGTAAGTGTTTCATGCTCACAGGAATTGGTAACAATTTCCAGAAATCTATAGCGCATATGCACTAATGTAACTATAAAAAATTTCTGTAGAGTAATTTTTTTAGGTTCGGTTTTGACGGAAAAATTATAAGTTAGAAAGGGAATATTTACTTTACCAGAGGCGGTGTAGGTGTATAAAGATTTAATTTCCTTTTTAAAAAATATTTTATGACGACTTGTTAACCTATTTAGAAAAATATTGATTATGTAGTTTTTCAGCAGTTGAATGTCCAGAATAGTTTCTGTTTTCATAATCTTGTACCTCAGGCACTAGATTTACCAGAGACTGCACAGACCAGTAGAATTCCACGAATTCCAGTCTTTTTAATACTCTCTCAATATTTCTTTTCTTGTTGTTTCCTTTTCATGAGAAAATGTTGATACATTCGCCCTTAACCTGTTTGCTTAAATTAAAGGCGCTGTGAAATATTTCCCTTCGTTATAGTAAATGCATGCATTTATTAAGATAAACCTCTGAAATGGAATAAAACATGAAAAGCTAAAAGAAGGTTAAGTATGTGATATATTCGTAACGCCCAAAAAATAGTAAGAATTGATGCCTACTCGCATCATTTTCCTATATTTACCTCAAATTTTGGTTGACACATTTGAAAATTAACTCTTCGAAACTATCCCTCCGTATTCAATCATTAAAGATGTAGATGTTTTAATTTGGTCAATAAATTCTTCAAGATTTTTTATACTCTCAAATAAAATTATTTACTGATTGATGCGCGAGGGGAAATATTTACGAAACAGTTTCATATAAAAAACGTCGGGGAATGATTGCACGTCGTTTCATTTCGCAACCGATGAAATTTATAAAATCAATCCAATAGAAAAGAGTCGGGATGAAATGACACGACGCAAGTTTTAGCGTGCACCCATCCACAAACAACTGCGGCGGGACCCGAGCGAAGGAGGGGGGACGAGGAAAATAAATCACGGGGTATGGCGCGCGAGTCATGGAAGGCTACAGGGAAGAGATGCGGCTGAAATAAGAGGGAGTTGTGAAGGTATCACACGAAGGGCAAGGCGGGAAAGAGAGTTGGAAAGAGATATTAGGACCCAAAGGGCGTAAACACAGCTCCGTCCCCGCTGAGATGGGGAGGGTGAGAGCGGAGGCACAAGGGAAAGGGTGAAAACCAGTCCGGGGCGTATGATGTTGAATCACCCCCCCACCTCCCGTCCTCCTCCGCCTCCGAGCCATCCCACATCCCACCCCCCGGCTGCGCTCAAACCTATCCCTCCTGCTGGAGAGATCGAATGGGTTCTTTGCCCAAGCACTTACGGGCGAGGAGGGTGCGATAAGGAAAGCTACGGAGAGGGAGAGGAATGAGAGCGATGACGGAGATGATGATGATTAAGAGAAGAGATAAAATAGGTGGCAGGTACGCACGCTCTTTGAGAACCCTCAACCTCTTTTGAAGAGGGCATTTACGGCTCCTAAACGAGCAGGAGCGAGCGAGCGCTTATGGACACAACTTGATGAGGCTACCCATTCGCCGCGGCAGTCTTCGGGGGCCGCAAGTTGCGAGGGATCTCATCAACTGCGTTATGATTTCCAACTCACGAGTCTCCATTTCCGTTCGGCGGGTTAGCGTCCAGCCACCCATTTACGTGCGTACTTTTTATTTCTCAAGCCTACGAGGGATTTTCCTCGTGTGCGCTGATCATCGATCGTTCTAATCCTGGGATAATGGACAGCGGTTTGATTTAAAAATGTTACTACCTACGCCGAGTTATCGTCGAATGATTTATGACCGAAGAACTTAAGGGGGAGTACTTAAGTTCAGAAATACATAGGTACGCCCAGGAATTATGGTTCTCTTTCGAAATCATAAAATCAATTAGAGACCTCGTTTATAAATCTTCAGCGTAAACATTGCAGGCTAAATTAAAAGCAATTTTTGTCTGAAATTATAAAAAATGGGAACGTTGGACACTTTCAGCTGGTTTACACCAAAATAAATCGATAATACATTTAGGTAGTGCTATTATTTTTTTACATAAATAGTGCGGGGATGGAGAGCAGTATTAGTAATTATTTTTGCCCAATATCCATACGCAGAGGATTAAGAATTATAAATAATTCTATTTTCTAACATTCGAGTGTCTATAATCAAGCTAAAAAAATAAACAGACACTACGGTAGTTAAATAGTGATATCGAATCAAGATAACATAGTTATTCTGTGAACCAATATTGAAATACTACTGAGAATCGAGGGAGTTATAGTCAGTTCATTCAACTATTTATTATAATTTAATTTAATTATATTTATAGCACTAAAACAACTATATAAATTAAAATACAATTTTTTTTATAAATACATTTTGGAGCAATGTAATAATGATACATTCAAAGGGTTAAGTATATTAGTTATCAGGCAAATAAAATGTAAATAATAGCAGTCAAGTTATTCTTAGACCTATTTCCCTCTTCTAATGTCCTGTTTCAACATCATTTTCCTGGCGGTAACCTTTTCAGTTACATTCATTTTTTTCTTACAACCGTAACAAGATTTCCTTCTCCTTTCCACCAAAATAATATCACTATTTGAAACATCGAAATTATTTGAATTCGAAAATAATTTACACTCTATTTATTATAATTCAGCTGCTAGAACTATGAATTTTCATTAAGTTTTCGAGAACCATGCGCCCATCAATAGCATCTATTTCACAAATCATTTTACAGTTTTTTTTACATTTCAAAACGCAGCGTAAAGTGGTGAACAGTTAGTCTTTTCAAAAATCATTATGTTTGAAGGCATTAATTTTTTACTGTTATCTACTTATTTCACTTGGGCATTACCTGCGGTTTCATTAATGCACTCTGCCTCTCTGTAATGTCTCTTCATAATCTATTTCAATTGCAAATACGTTCTAACATTTAGTTCATGATAGATTAAACCAAGATATTAATGTACTATATTTCTCAAACATTAATTTGTATTTCTCTACAAAAATGTGTTGTCACGAGTATGGAAGATTCGATTTTCTCTCATTTTTTCATTCCAATTCCAATCTCAAGTACCATAGTTTAAAGTATTCAACATATTCTAATTGAAAACTGTATTTGCAAATAGGAAGCGTTATCTTCAGGCTATGAGTATGAGTTAAGGATTTTCTTTATGGGATACGTGAAATACACTAATGCCTGTTAATTGAAGTGGTATAGTATTGCATATTTAGGCTCTAATTCCCTATCGTTTTGCTCGCAATTACGTACGAATAAGTGAGAGTGAAATTAAGTGTACACTCATGCATGGAGCTAAATTACAGGATACATATATAATTAAAAATGGAAGTGTCTTTCAAGATAATTTTTAAACACTTGGATTATATTTTGTTTGATTATAGTTTGTGATTATTTATAATTTTTGAGCTTTGATTATACTTTAATTTTTGAGTTTGTGATGCTTTATAATAATTGTGATGTTTGTGATTCGCTTTAATGTCGTTTATGCTAGATTTACAAGGGAATTTTAAGATTTTTTACCTATAATTAATGCATGATAATATATTCTTTGCTGAGAGGTATTTTATTTTAATTTCCGTCGAAAATGTAAGCAACTGTAAATTCATTAATTTGAAAGATGCCAGGATGTGGGAATAAACTCTCGAATTTACCTTCACCTAAGGAATTCATACTTTTACAAAATTAGTTTTTTACTTGTGAATAAGGACCATCTTCTTGTTATTAATGCATTTACCAACGAATTAATCACATATATTCCGGTAATTAAATATTGATGAACTCTGTGACATAAATTAATTAAATTGATGACTCTGTGGATAAAAATGGATAAATGTTAACTTTAACAGTCAATTCATGGTTTTGCAAAAATATCTTCCTCAGGAAAACAGTTAAATATCCTCCAAATGCTTAAATTTCTTTCTCCCGGAAATTTTACTCACAATAAGTTTTACTATCTTTTATCTAAGTCTTCCTCACACAAGTATGCAGAGTAGATTTTGATACTAGTAAGGTTCCTCATAAAATTCCTCTAGCAAGTATTTCTATTTCATAATGGCCAAATCATCAGAGGAAATATAATATTAAAACCATAATTATAATTTTTAATCAAATTTCACATTTGCATTATTTTGGGATTTTTATATCGATTAATTATTCGTTAACTAACGTTGGTAATAAGCCTGTCATAATTTTTCTGATTTATAATTTCCGACAAAGTGCTTCAAATACTTACGAGGAATAATAATTAATGGTCTTACGTAAGAAAATTTGTATCCTATACTCCTATACATTTGCGGAACTAAAATATTAAAAACAATTTCATAGAAAATCAAAATAATGTGACTGAAATAGTAGTTCATCATCATATTTCCGAAATGCATATCGTCTTGAACATTGTATTTATTTTTCTATATTCATTTAGAGAAAACTAGTTTTAAGCAGGTAGTTCAAATGATTCTATTTCCAAAATTTTTTGTACACAAAGTAATCAACTTCTCATTTTTAATTAACTTAATTTATTAATTAAGGTATTAATTTTCATTATGTACTTACATTAAAATATTATAGATGTCTTTCTATACCCGGGGTTAACTGACTCAATGATTTCCTTTTTTTACAGAAACACCGAAACTATCCCCATTCCTTCTGGAGGTTGAAACTACAATCGACAGCAACTAAAATAAAAAGGTACTACATGAGTTTCCATTCATGTCTATAATTAAAAGCAAATAGCGCGAGAAAATCAAAAATTATTTTTTCATATTCAATTAGCATTTTCCCTCAAACACAATCTATAGGAAGGACTAATAAATGCCATAAAAATACATGCTTGTGCTCAAGTTCAAATTAAATTTATTATTATTATTCATTAGCTTATCTGTCCGTATGTCTGTCTGTTTGTCTATCACGTCTATTAAGACACATTAAAACGAGTTAAGAGGCATACGAGCACATACAATAATGCAAGAAAATACGCTACTGGCCACGAGAATTAGGAACAATGCTAATATTCTCTATTTCCAGAACGCAAAGGTTTTTTTAGTTCCCTTTTCATTGAAGGGTAACAGTGACTAATGCCTAATTACTTAACAGGTAGTAGAGAATGATAAACAACTAATTTAGCTAACATTTTTATGTTAAAATGTCAATGAGATGGATGATTTTCTATTCTCCAGTTGACAATGTTCTATGCGAAAGTCGCCAATTTAAGAGCAGAGAGGTATTTTATTGCCTCTATGTAGGTACAAAACTACTAAAATTCGCACCTAAATTGCATGTAACTGGCTAATTCTACCATATTTTATTAAGAGAAAAATAATTCCGAAATTATTATACGGCACCCCTCATTTTTGGAATTCTAAAGCAAAGGGAGACTATAGGTTGTCTTAAGAGAAGCGTTCGCTCCAAACGGCAAGGAGACTTTTCCGAGTAGCATCAATTTTTGCCCTCATCTCCGTACTGTTGTTTGAGGGTAATGAAATCTTTCTGCGGCTGGAAATTGACTTGGCTCCCTCTTAAAACGCACGCGTTCCACTTCTGTCACCGAGTGAAATTCGGTTCCGTTGCAGTTCAATTGCTGAAAAATTTCGCAAGTTTTATAATTTATCCAGTGGTGTAACTAACAATTGATCACGTAAGGTCCACCCCAGACTAATATTTTTGAGGATCTCACTTGGGGATTGAGCCACGCCGTAACGCAAATAATAGGCACAGAAAGCGTAATAACGATGAAGAGAATAGTTTTCCTTCGGTTCGTTCTTGTAATTAAAAATTACGTCATGATTCACTACGAAAAACATTATAATGGACTATAAAAAGGTAGAGTAACCCCCAAAGCAGCCCCCCATGGAAGTTTTAGCGTCAGAAAATTATTCGCAGAAGACAAAGCGTGTTTCGGTCACATGTCGGGGCTTCGGTAACTTCAATTTTTTTATAAAATTATTAATGGAAACAAAGATATGTCATCGTTACCCTAGTGCTGTCAAAGGCTTTTCTTCTCCACCTGCAATTTTATGCATATGTACACTGCATACTTCGTGCTCGTAGATTTGAATAATTTATTATATATATTTTTGCAAGGGAGGATTAACGAGCATTCCTTTCTTTTTTTATCATTTTTGGTCAGCAAGTACTTCTTTTATGATATTCTGGCACGTAAGGAATTTTTCCCATCCAGTGCACGTGATGATATGTAATGGATAATTATGGAGAGACGATGCTCAGGTCATGGATGGCCAAAGATACTTACATCAGGGCACTTAATTCAGTAACGGCGGGTCTGTATCGGAATGACTTATAATCCAAACCAAATTTTTCGAAAAACATCTTCATAATCCTCTACAGGTGCTTATTTCTAGTTTTTACAAAATATTTCGCGGGAAGGCCACCGAGAGACAACGCTATTTTATATCTGAGCTTCTCTTGTCCACTCATTTTTTTATCTTTCGGTATATCCGCCATTACCATTTCTTGATGCCAAAAATTTTGCATTTTTAAGAGTTGATGGGAAACGAGACAAAAGTATTTAATATATATTTATATATTATATGTGTATATATTTTAAAAAGGCTGGAATCAAACGCTTATGCAAGACTCCTCATTGAAGAACAGACACTGCCTGAACTCCCTTTCTTCATGCTTCTACCATTCGATCAACCTCCCTTGAGTGACGATACCAGTGGGAATCATCATTGGTTCCGCCAGCAAATGTCTTGTGGTCACTGGGATACTTAAGCCCTTCCTCCACACCAAGGTTGCAGTACATAGGAAGGGCACCGAGCCATATTTAATGTATATTTTTTACAGAGATTACAGTTTTTTCTATAAAAACTTTAATATTAACAAAGTTGTGTCATCTTTACCCCAGTAGGTACTGTCAAAGGTTTTTTTCTCCACATTTTCTCCTCCACAAGATAATACTGGAGTACGTCCAAATTCACCACATCCATGATATTTATAAGTTTTTATTAGTTTCACGCTTAATGTTCCAAACCATGCCTTCTCGATTATATTTATTCGTTAATTATATGCTGGTAAATATCAAATACCGAGATACATTATGAAAAAAGGTAACAACATAAATATGTAAGAATTTTCCACACACTTTTAATGTAGCAAAATATTTCAAGACGCTATCGCAAATAAGGTATCTATATTTCGGTGAGCATGGCAACCCACGAGTGCTGTATAACAACGCCTGAAATTATGTTAGCAAAGATTTTTTGTAATTAATGAAATAGAATTACTATAACCGAGGCGCACATAAGACAATTAAATATAAGCATATTGACAAGCTAATTATCTAAAATTACTTGTTAAAGAAGCAAAGTAATGGATTCTTGTACTTATCGCCTTCTGGGATCGTCTAAAATTGTTCACTAAAAATTTATTGCTCACACATGGATATGCGTCGAGGCAGATAATATAAAGGGAGGTAGGTCAAAAGTCACCAATAGGCGCACGGCGAAGCAGCCATGTCCGCATTAATTACTCGTGGGCGCCCCACATATATAGATTTTACGACCATTTCTCGAACCTCCCTCCAAAACACGGCCAAGGCGACTAAAGCCGTTAGATCTCAGGTCGAAGAAACTGAGGTGGGCAAGGACGTTGAGAAAAATTGGCGATTGTTCAGTTCTCTGATGTTTTTGCGATTTTAGGGTGCGGTACGCTGATATAAACTGTAAATTCCGATTCAAAAATGTCATAAAGAGAGAAACACATTAAACTGTTCAGAGACACCAAGAAGGTAAATCGTAAATTGCCAACACAGGGCCTAACTGTAAAACCATGACCTATGTGCGATGACAGTTCATTAACGACTGACCATACATTCTTTATTCACATCATTAACTGTGCAAAAATTTCAATTTATGCTATGTTTTTAATTTAATGTGTAATTTATATGTGTAATTTATATGTGATACAGTTTGATTATTTGAATCGAGTATTGCTTCCACGGCAGCCGTTACAATTTGAAACATGAACAGTTCCCCTAAGAGTTCCCCATTAATTTTTGTGAGATACTCAGCAATAACATTTGCGATGTATGGTCGTGCACTATCGTAGAGCAGCCCCCAACCTGTTGCTTTGACATGAGGCCTTTTGCAATTGGTATTGCCCCGCATTTACAGTTGTGCGTGTTGGTAAGACATGTAAATTTACACCAATTCCTGAATATCGAAAAAAAATATGACCATTCATTTCTTCCCCAGTTTAATTCCCCCCGCTTTAGCTGATTTTTTTGTTGGTGTCGGAGGCTTCAACGCAGAGCCTTGATGTTTCCTCACACGGCTGAAATGTAGAAGTTTCATCTCCAGTGATAACCTTTGCAAGGAACTTCTCATCTTTCTTCAACATCCACTTCAACTGCGAGCAAACCAGCACCCGAACGTTCTGTTGCTCGGGAATGAACAGTCTCGGACACCTCTCACGTGAAATCTTTCTGTTAACTACGTGTGGGTGGCACCCAATGAAGCTTTCAATATTCTGACAGGGCTCTGAAAGTTATTCGACGTTCTTCTCTCACCGCGGCAGCAGCAACGGCACACATAAGCCTCCTGTGCCATTACATTGGTCTCGGCAGACGGTTTGTGCAGGCGACAGCAACGTTTTAATGCAGCATATTGCCTCCATCGTTCCCGTAAGCGAACTGTACATGTTACAATTGCAACGTCTGCCGCTGACGCAATACAGGAGTGAAATAAATAAAACTTATAGCACATATAAATTACATTTTAAGCTAACAACTTAGCATAAAATTAAATTTTAATACATTAAAGGATGCGAATAAAAAAGTATAATCGCTCTTTCTTGAACGGCCACCATTTTCTGAAATGGAAAATAAAACGATTTGAATGGATATCAACGCATGGCCAGATTATAAATGCTAATTATTGGCAGGCTCAAAAGCCTGAAGTAACATTTAATTATCACAGAATTTATAGAGAAGAAGGGATAATTAGGGAAAACCTTCTACGGCAGGCGCGCGACAGCGAGGTCACCTTTTATGACTTATAAGATTGCGATGTGCGTTGTAGATATACGTGCGGAGTATATATTTAGAGATACTTTAGAGGAGGCACTTAAGGAGAAATTGAAGGATTGAGAAAATTATTCGCCAAATTCTAGCATTGACTTTCTCTTAGCAAAATGAATAAGGGGCTTCGCAGTTGGGGCTAGCGTCCAGCACTGTGCAAGAAACCAAATTATTACTGCTAATACCGTCACCCTCGTACCTATGTCAAAAATAAAATTTTAGCATGACTTATTTCAAACTTTTAATGGCTTATTGCCGCAGTGTTGTAGGGGTGAGGTGGCCCAGGGGTAGCACGCTCGCCTGTGGATCTAAAG
>LYUA01000236.1:420895-434499 GCA_002093875.1 Calopteryx splendens | reverse complement strand
AAGCTATGGAAGACATCACCCGAGTGAGAACCCGAGAAGAATTCACCAGTAAATGTATTCATATTACGCTCTTTGATACACACAACCAATTCATTTGACAAAAACAGACGCGACTTCCATCGACTTAATATAGCGATTATCCCTGAATTTTACCGCCATATACAATTAATAGACCAACTACAAAGATCTTTCTCGGCATTTATCATCTGCAGTGTATCGGCGAACTTTTTCATAATCTTTAGGGGAAAAAACACGCACGAATTAAAAGGTCAATAGCTCATTCAAAACAAAAAAAGATCCGAGAGACTTTGTGAGCCCATGAATGTCTTCGGCTATCTTTCCGGATCGATTGAGTATGAGAAAAGGCTTAAATTCTGAACCTAAAACTAAAAACGAAAGGGAAATCGCATAGCAGGTTCAAAGGGTGTCTCCCAGACGCCCGACCTTCACGGCTTGAAGGAGAAATACGTATTTCCCTACCGTTCTTGGTCACGGTCGAGGCCAAGCAAGGCGGGTCCGGTTGGCATCAACTTTTACTTCGATTAGAGCACACAAAGAAAGAAAAAAGACTAATCCTTGAATACAATTAAAGGGGATATGAAGTGAATACCTAAGAAAAGGGATTTTACACAAACTAAAAACTATAAAAAAATATTTAAGCCTTAAAAACATTCAGATGGACCCTACAAAGTGGTAGGAACTATTCGAAAAATGACACCCTGGCTGTCTCCGGCTCATGGAAGAGATACGTTCCTGAGAACGTCTTTAGGTCGGATTTGTATGTAAATCAAACCCCTGATAAGCAGCGCATACAAAGTAGATAGTAGGTAATAACAATAAAAATGTACTTGTACCCAATTTCACGATATTAATCCGTCCAACATTCAGTCCAAATCGTATTGTGAAAATATTGTAAAATGAACCCGATCAAACTTTATTAGTGATAACTTGTATCAGGTATCGCACGTATTTAAGTTGTATTTTATTGAACATTTGCCTACTACTACAAGGGACAGTAACCAAGGTGACAAAATTAATATTTTTAATGAATTTTTAAAAACATAACATGATTAATTGAACGCATCTAGAGTTCTTATTACCGATTATGCGTGATCTCATATCGCCCGGCTTATATGCTCCTGGCGCACTGCCCGCCCATTGCAGCGAGGCATTACATGCACCTAGTTTCTCACATTCATCGCCGCCACGAACAAGGTGACTGGCAAGCTGGCAGTGGCCAATATCTACCTATTAATTTCGTTCACTCAAAATAACATTGTTTTTGAAACGTAGACAAATGAATCCTCAAGAAGTCACCAGAGAAATCTAACCTGAAAGTCTTAATGATTAACACCTTTACAAATTATGAATCATCTTATTTGAATGAAAAATACACTAAAATATATGAAGCATGAAATTCTCATCTTCTATTGGTAGGAGTTGAAAAGCTAATTGAACTAGATCTAACGTCTTCTGTCATTTTTCTCAATCCTGAGTAGTTAATGGGTAGGTAGGTTGGTGATGAAGCACACGTAAAGTAAGAATCGGCTACCGGGAACTCGAGTCCATCAACACCAGCGGAGTCGAATTATAATGGATTCGGTGAGAGACAGAAGTGTAAAACTGTTACAAGGAGAGAAGCGACATTTCGTAAGCATGGAATAGTGGTAAACATCTTCTTTCGTAAATGCAGCTCAACAAACGCGGTATCCATCGGCGCCGCCCGCTTTGTTTTCTAGAACCTTTTACCTCCCTCTGCTCACAATCAGACCACAGCCCTATCGAAGTCAACTCGGAAATAGCTGACTTAGCGGAATAATAGGGAGGAGCGGGTAAGCACTGCTTTTCTTTTCGTGTAGTCAGCAGAATGAATTTTCTCCCGTGGATGAAGCTTAATGGAAAGATTAAAGAATAATTTGTCAACGTTAGACGATCGTATGCATCTCACGAGCGTCCACATCTCGCTATTTTCGGAAAGACTACAGCAAACTGTTCTACCCGCAGCAAGTGACGGTTCGAGTGGGAGAAGGTGACAATATGTTCCTACTTTCTGGCGTCGATATGTAGACCCAGCACAATAGTTACGACTCGGGAGGTAGCAATTACGTCAAATCCCTCATACCTCGTGCGATTTTGCATGCCCTTGAGCGTCGACGGTGCAAACCTTCAAAACAGTTACGTCAAATGTCTCCACAAGACAAAATACTTATTTTAAAAAAAGATCGTAAATTAAACCAAGGCATAACATATGGGAGCTGCATTCCATACGTACACATAAAACTCATAACGGTAATCAAAACTGTATAAACAATGAGACTATCGATAGCGATGCGGTGCCAACACACCGCTCATCACATGAGGATAATCTTAAATTTGCCAAGGAAACTAATTCCTGAATTTCTGATTTCATATTTAATTATAAATTATTCTTACTGACAGCGGTTCGCAAATACGAAAGCCCGTAAGCCGGGACCGTTTGCAATTTTCATCATTTTAGTATCCTCGAGTAACCAATATCAGATTGGAAGAGGAGCAAACGTGTAGAAAAATACAGCGTTGACAATAGAACATACAAGATACCTAAAACTAGAGGAATCAGGTTGTCATTAGTTAAACAACCAATCCGACGGTCTGTGGCTCGTACTTGAATTGACCTCCAAACGTAACACAGACAAAACAGGGCGCTGGCTCCCAAAAAACGGGAATTTTGAGTGAGATTCTAACAACACACAGAAAGCTGCACGCTTGCTACTCGACATTTTTAATGCCACATTTCTCCTGAATTTATAGTGCGGTCATCACGTATGTATCTGTCTTTGAAACAGGTAATTATAATTTCACGCAATTATATGAATACCTTTGAGGAAAAGATTTCAGTGTCCTGAGGTCCTTCAAAAGTTCGTTTCAGGGAAATAAAAAGATTATAATTGACTGGCTTGAAACAGTGAATGACATGTTGGGAAACCTTAATGATATGGAATTTGGATACATCTCTACGGCGGTTTTCAATTTATAGTTTCAAGGTCTCCATAAAACTTGGGACAAAAAACTAGAACCACTCCTTTCTCTGGAAAAGCCTTAGGAAATGCATGCAAGAAGCTTGTGATTGACCCAGAGGATAATTGGTTGCCTTGAGATGATAATTTTGTGAAGTGATGGCATACAATTCACAGAAATAAGGCTGTGAAGTTAAAAACGACGATTTGTGCAACGAGAGGTTTTAGTTCCTAACTATTTCATACGAATAAAACATTTTACATTGACGTTTCCAGAGTTTTAAGCGCACCTCTGCAGTGAACCTGCAACAGCATGCCTACCTATATAAAGCGAGAAAAGTATTTAGCTAAGACCAAGAATTAAAATTATTTTCAACTGAAGGTTTTCCGACTGTTACTATGACACTATCACCCACTAACACGGTATCTTATACAGCTGAAAAAGGTTTTTCATTGTTTTTGACATGGCCATAAACGCCCCTAACTTCTCTGCCATTTATCTTCTTAATTTTATAAATCCATAAAAAAACCGGCTTTCTTTGCTTATCCACCTACATATCCTGCAAGACATTTAATGATGTAAGGCTAATACGGTAAAATATGGAATCAATCTCGTAATTAGTAACACCAATCACAACATTTTCATATATGTCTACCGTGTCAATTACAAAGAATAATTATTTCCCATCAAAACAGTCACTCCATTATATAGCCAATTATCACAACGAAATGTGTTTGCATTCGCAGGGAAACGTGCTGAAGGTTATATACAAATGACAGACAAAATATTTCATGGCAGAGATGAATGAAGAATTATGACATTCATCGTAGTGCAAGAGACTTCGAACAAATAATAAAAATAAAATCAAATTTTCCCAAAAAAATATGACGCAAAAATGTAAGAAAATATTTTCACCAAATATTTGTACACACATCTAATACTTCAAAATTGATGCCATACAAGTTTCGAAGCAAACCCTAATCCAATTAATAATATGCTGGGCACACACAAAGAACTTATCACTTATTGTGACACAAAAGCATTTACGTTGAACGGAATATATTTGCAAAATAATATCCAAAAAATATTTCTCAGAAATGAAGAAATCATAATTACTATTTTTTCAAGAGATTAATCGAAAATTTTACGTACTTAGTAAAATGATACATATATCATGGGTAGCTCATGCAATGAATCATACGCTGATTCACAGAACGGAACCCAAAGATAATCATGGCGGTTAAAAATGTGGATTCATGAACAACCTTTCACTAGTGTACAACACCATAATATCCAGAAATAGTGCGCAAACCAATATTTTGAACTTATTTATATTAATAACGTACATAATTATTTATGTACTTAAATAATTCCTGGAGTGAGAAAATTATTAAGATCAAAATAATAGAATTATGCACGTCTAGCAAATGACAACTCATCTAGGAAAAAATGGATATATAATAGAAAGAATATTAATCGAACCAACTGCTGATTTTCTGAACACTACTTCTATATTAGACACAGAATGAAGGACAAGAAGAAAAACTCCTCAAACTATTATGGCAAATAATTGATTAACAGCTAAATTTTTTCCGCATTTGAACACAGAAACTACTTAGATTCATCGGCATGTTAATTAACAAAATTTTGTCATAGAAATAAAGTTTTTTTTTCTAGTTGGAGCGTATATGCTGCGTTACCACACATAATCTCAAATTGGGGAATGCCTATTATCCGGCAGGATAGTACCCATAATCAAGACACGACTAAGTGACTAAGTATTCGACTAAGTGACCATCAGTTGACTGGTGAGCGCAATATCCGCCGAAATAACCGATCCAGCAGTTGAAAATTAGGTTTAGTTAGTTTTTAAGAGCAGACCCTGACCATTCACAGCATGAGATTAAATGAACTACAAGAATGAGGCTGTGACCTTCAGTTCGAATGTCCAAAAGGAGCAATAAACAAGTCTCAGGAAAAAAATATCCTAATGATTAGGTATCCCGCATGGCACTTAATCCGTCTGCGTCCCGGTAATCCACAAATTACGTCACACCCCAGGAGGAGGTCATAACTCGAGAGAACACATCAAACAGTACAACTAGTAAAAAATATTCCCTCCCCACGTGACTTCTTCAGCTTCCGATAAATTCTGCCACTTTCCTGTGGTTCAAAATGCCAATTTTCTCCCACTCTATTCCAAATCTCCCTAACCTTTTACCTCGCTTCACACTTCTCAATAATCTTTTCTCCATCCACTATTTGTCTCCTTAGAATTTCCCTATGGCAATTACTTCCATCACATCCGAATTCTCTTCATTTGCATTACTAACTATTGGACTTCATTTTCAGAGCTTCTCCAAATCTATATCAGAATCTTACCCCGTAAATTGACTTATTCAGGCCCATTTGTGCTAACATTCCCATGCAGTCCTTCAACAGCCATTGTGGACTCTACAGTTTTACCTTACAGCATATGATCATGAGGAATTGCATAATATAATGAGTGCACAAGTCAAGCATTAAAAAACCTGAGCACACTAACGGTGACTTTTGTTTTACATTAGGACACATTTTAGCTTTTTCAGATTCCCTGACTTTTCCAAGTTTTCCAGCAAATGATCTTTATTTAAATGCACAGAAAATATGCAATAAAATTTATGATCCCGTTATTGCGTGGGTTCAATTAATATAAAAATTATGTAGCTAATGTCTGTTAGTATTTCAATAACTGCTCGAGGTGGTTAACCCATTAAATTACCTCTGAGTGCGTACAAATTTGAAGATTAAACAGAAAATAATTTTTTGATTGAAAGAGTTTCTATGAAGCAAAAACTGCCTCAAATCATAGAATTATTTATTGGATAATATCATATTGTAAGCATGTATTGAATTTTGTGGATGCATAAATATTTCATAGCCCTTATGCTTGGGAAAACCTTGTCAGCTTTGATTTAATATTACAAATGCCTTTATGGCGATACATGATATATTTATGCATTGTATGTCTCTGGGGCCATATAGGCCTACGACAATAAATGATTATTATTATTTATAACCATTAATTACCATTAAGGAATTAACTCAAGAGAATAATGTTCTAAAAATAAATTGAAATTTGGATTAATTACCTTTAATGATTGCAAACATACATTTATAACATGAACCTCAAGGTCACCAAATACATAAATGTTTTTTTTTTTTAAGAACTCAAGAGGTGCAGAGAGAATGGATTATTTTTAAGTCAATTGAAATTGTATTGAAAAGGGATTACATAAAATGTTGAAAGGGGAAATTTATCGTTACTAATGTATTACACCAAAGTGTTAGTAGATACCTACTTCTGAATACATATAAAGTTACCAAAAGTATTAAGGCCAAGCAAAGCAGAAAAATCTGATGCTATGTATATACACTGAAGAATACTGATTAACTAATTACTCTTCGGTTCATCTAAATATTTGGTTGCATAGTTTTCCATGTCTCCAGTATTCAGTAAAAAGTCAAATTTGCTGTTTTCCATAAGAATGGGAAATTATAGGAATCTAAGAAAGGAAGGGCATGAAAAGGTTTCATATCTTTTTGGCCCTTAACTTCTGATGAGTGCTCTGAAAAGTGATTTTAAATTCCAATTTACAATAATACATACTTTCATTTGAGGTAGGAAAATCTGTACCATTAAAATGAGAAAGTTGACATTGATTTCACTGTTCTAAGCAGTATTCATATATAAGAATTGAAATGTTGGGAAAAAGAGCAGCACATTTAAAATATAACAACATATTGAATTGAGAACTGAAGAAGTTATTCAAACAAAGTATGGGTGCATACTATGCATGTCCCATCTAAACAAAGGTGCTTTTACTAAAATTCACTTGAAGATTTTGAAAGTCAATGACTTTGTTTATAATAACTTTCCTCCTTGATGGTTATTACAATAGTTAAAATACACACTGCAACTTTCTTATCCTGCAGGAAATTTGAAGTTGTAGGAAGCTTATGGTTGTATGACTATTTTTTCATAATGAAGTTAAACTAGAACATACTTTTACACAAAATTTATTGAGCGTTTGTGGAAAATTGCACTCAATTTTTAACTTAATATGATTCCCTCCCACTATGTCTCGCTGAAGTTACTTGCACTATATTTTTAAAATGGAAATTGTAATATTTGTCAACATTTTCTGTTGGCCACCAGCACTTATTATTTACCAAGTGGAATTATATAATGTTACAGCTAATTATTCACTGGTGAGTCATGCGACGGCAAGTAAATTGGAAGATTCTTGACAGATAATAACAGCATGCTCTTCTATTGAAAAATATCAATGGTTCAACCGAAGACCACAAATTTGGTCTCAAACATTCACTTTATTTTCTCTTTACTGTAAAAGTAATATGTAATTCAAGCTATTATTGATGCTGTATCCTCTGTACACCACTTGAGGTATATATGTAACCATGATTTATACCTATCCAATGTTCTGAAAATTTCCACAGCATTATGAAGAAACCATGTTATCCAATTAAAATATCACGATTAACCATTACTGCCAAATATATGGATCTTATTTTACAGAGGGGTTTTCATTTAAGTCATTATAAATGAGGATTTACTGTAAATACAGATAAAAAGGAAAAACAATCATTATTCCACTGACATTGGTTCACCATTGAAAATAATCCAAATATCAGGATATTTTGAGAAATTATAGAGCGTTTGGAAAATGAATGATAGGCTTTGAAATCATAGTGATTCTTTTAATACCAGAATCCTGAGGGTAAAATCTTAGTCCTCAGCCATGTGACCTTCAGATTTCTGCAGTGTTCGTTACCAATTGTCATACGACAGTAATCAATTATCCCCAACCATACGTACTGTACTTTCAACAACTAAATTCTTCTTTTCCTACCATTATTGCAGGCCCGATATGGCTGAGCCATCCTATGAAATAGTTCCTGTTCAGCCAGAGGACCATGACAAGATAATGGCCTTCCTCCGGCGGACGTTTTTTGTTGATGAGCCTCTGAACATTGCCTTAGGCCTCCTAGAAGGACAGCCCATCTGCCCGGAAGATGGTCTGCCAAGCTGCAGGGCCCTTGAGGCCCACTGCCGAGAAGCCCTGTCTCACAACCTATCACTGATGGCAGTGGATACTGCAAATGGAAATGTTGTAGGGGTGACCCTGAACGCTGAAGCAGCACCTGAAGGAAGTGAAGACCTCTCAGCTGAAGCCATGCTATGCCCTGACCCAAAATTCAGGCACATCCTCAAACTAATGGTACACATAGAGAGGGAATGCAAGATTTTTCAGAGATTTGGAGTTGAGCGGTTACTGGAGATGCGAATTCTTTCTGTGGACAGCAATTGGAGGGGCAAAGGTATAGCAACTGCATTGGTAAGAAGAACCCTGGAGCAGACCAGGGAGCTCGGATACCCTCTTTTTAGGGTTGACTGCACCTCAGCTTTCTCTGCCAAGGCAATGGAGAGGATTGGGCTAAAAAAAATCTACACACTCAAGTATGAGGACTACCTGGAGGAGGAGGAAGGGGATACATTTGCAAATGGCATCATAGATACAGATGCTAAGGAGATGAAGAAGAGAAAACCAGTTTTCAAGCCAGCACCACCACATTTTGGTGTCTCGGCCTTTGTGAAGGAGATCAATGGAAATTGAAGGCCAGTCTCAGTAAGGGAGACACACAAGGCAGGAGGATGTAGAGGATTGGCTGAATCAATGCCCAGGCACAAGGATTGGAAGAAGGTTCTTCAATATGAGGTGCCAATTGGAAGTATTCTGAGTTTGTCTCTGCCCAATTACCTGAAGGGCATGTATGAGGCCTCAGCAGACAAACGGTTGATAATGCAAAACTTAAATGATGGAAGGGGCCCAATTTTCTCTCAGTAAACACTCATACGAGTTAGGAGAACTGAATATGATGGTAGGGTGATAGAGAGGGGGGAAGAAATACATAAATATTAGGTTCTAAAACTAATTTGATGACACCTAAGTAAAAATCTAAAAAAATATCTAAATGTCTATTCATAAAACCTCATTAAAAGTTGAATGTTATAACTCTGCAACAATTTTAAAAAACAAGAGTAGTCAAAGAATGATCTACTATAACACATATAAAAAAAATGAATTGTCAGGAAAAAAGTTGTCATCCCACCTTGATATTTGTAAATTTCCCAAAGTTGGCATTACAAAAATAACTGACATATTTCCTTACCATTGCAAAACAGAAAAGTTAAAGCATCATTTCATGAATGTGTATTTCAACATTACTAAAAGAATTACAAGCCAAAAATTCTGTAATATAAAAATACCCAATTTATATGCCTTGAAATAAAGTTATTTTTATTATTACCTATATTTATTGTGAGCACATACCAATAATATACTGGTAAAATATTCTTCCATCAAAATAACTGGACAATTAAATTTAAAAGAAACTTAATAACCATTGTTAAATGTGCATGGTAGCATGGGAACGTAAAATATTGGTGATAATCTTAAAAAATGAAGTTGAAAAATATGCTATCCCTATGAAATGTTTCACACAATGCTTAGATAATATCCGAGTACCTGTAAAAGTAAGAATCCAACTTGTATTAACACTGAATAAACAAAATTTGTTAATAATAAGTGAATGTTTAAAGTCAAAAAATAATTTAAAAACTTAATAAGAAAATTTTTTACATGAATTTCGATTGCCATTGAAAAGCCTAGGTGAAAGCACGTTATTTATGTACATCAGCCATATCCAAGTCAAAATGGATTCGCTGAAATTGTTTACTACTATGGAAAAGGCATTACAAATTGTGCATATAATATTTCTGGCACAGAAAATTCACTTGGTGCTGAATAATTGATTCAACAAGTTTTAAAATGTGTTACTCTTCCAACTAAAATCACAGTAAGTTGTTATGAAAAGCGGAAGAATAATTTGAAAACAACCATGGAAAACTGCTTTACATTCCTTAATTTTATTAGTTGAAATAAATTCGGCAAAGTTTAATGGGAGGCTGCGTTATGGTGAAATATGTCACTCTGGAGAATACAACAGGTTAATGAACAAAGGAAGACGAAGAAGCAAGTTTGTTCATCACAAGTTTCAGCAGGACCCTTTGTAACATATAAATGTCAAATCAATGTTGGTTAATATATACTGATGAAAATTTGGTACGTGAAACTATTCTGATTTCAAAACAATCTAACTTGATATTTTATAAACTTATGTACAGATTTTATTGCAAGACTGTTTGAGGATAAGTCAAAATATTCTTTTCAGTGTAAAATATTATATGAAATTCTTGGATCTAGTACTAACGAGAAACAAGAAAATGAGCGAGTAAATTTTGATATTCAGCATAAAGATACACAGTGAAGCTTAATGCAAAATAAAAATTTTTAGAAATAAATTCAATGAAACATAATAAAATGACGTCTCTTCTGATGTATAAAGCAGAACCATTGAGGTTTCATTAGCCATATATGTTGAAATGTTGATCCAGATGATATAAATTATTATTATTTAAGCCTCAAATTGGTTTCCATCAGGGAAACAAAACAAGAAAAGGCTTTCATCAATTCATCAAACAAGTTCATCAATTGTTTACAGAAAGTATTTATTCTTCAGATTCTACAATGCTTTAACAATAAAAAATATTTTTTGTTAACCTAATCTGTTGTTTATTACTATAAGCTAATGTGATTCCAATTATATAAAAATAGACCATTTTCATGTACATAATTTATCATTAGCTCTGTTGATACACAATAAAAGACAAATATTTTATTAACTGGAATACAGAATAATTTGAATTCTTTTGCGGTATGTGCTAAAACCACTACAATAAATCAATAAAACCTTTTCTTTAACACAAAATTTGTACAAAAACAGTATGATCATAATAAAAATATCATGTAACTTTATCGGGAATCAAATAAGTTCCTATTTGTAGGCCAAACTTCCAACAGCTTCCACAAGTTTTCCTCCTTTATATCCAATTCCAAGAGAATTTCCACACATTAAAATTAACTCCTTTAGAAACTTACTTTGGAAAGGTTTGCTGGTACGACTGGTAACATACCAGTATGCCAATTGAAAAATGTCAGAACTTCCTGGGGCCTATTTCTCCGAGGGTCATAACAATTAAGAAGTCATTGGGCTTAACCCATACAAACAATCAATGAAAATAATGTCAAACACTGATTACTACTCTGCATTTTATAAGATGTAATTTACTGGGATTAATACTGTAATGCAGAATGTTTTGATTGCTTTCTTGCAAACTTGTAAATTAGCCGGTAAGCTCATAAGAATGGTCAATAAAATTTCAGCACACAGTCAGGCGTCGACTTATGACCTACTCCAAATACGACGGCTCAACTTACGACCAAGCGTTTGGCAGTGGCGTGAATGGTGCCAGTCAGCTGGATAACATAAAATATTTAGTTTAGAAAATGGTGGAATATTTATTTATACAATATCCTGAGAAATGATAAAAAGAAAATATTATAACACATGCCATATAGAAACAAGATGGTATAGAAAGTAAGTTTCTAACGAAATCTACCAAAAAATTATGAGTATCCGACTTATGTCAAAATTGACTTACGACCATACTATCGGAACCAAACGTGGTCGTAAGTCGATGACTGACTGTAGTGATATCCTTCTACAGGAGCTGTAGGTAGTCACACAGGGTGGAAAAATATTAGAAGTCCATTACCATCCCTACAGCTATCCTTCTGAATGATTTATGAATTTTTGGCCACTCGGGGGATGTACAGGCTGTTTTAATGAGTACATTTTCTAAAACTTTCTTGCACAGGCCAAAAATGTGACAGCAATTACAAATTTATACCTGAATGACAATGTAACCTGTATGTAACCTACCTGCACTAACAATACCAAAGAGGATCCTACACACCCTCCTGATATGTTCATAAAATAAGACAACTTTTAAGAGTTCCAAAAACCTGATACTGTCATAAAAATATTACAAAACTAAAAAAAGGGTAAAAAACTAGCATTGAGTTATGGGCATTGGGCTGTGGAGAGATTTTCAAAAATAACAACAACAATGATTAATGCATTTCTGTTTTTATGAAATAATTTCATACAATGGCAATTACAAAAATATACCTCAACACCATGCACAACATAGCAGAACGCATTGGCAATAGTCAATGAGTACGTTTTATAAATTGTAAACCTTAGGTCACAATTTAATGATAATAGCATGGTAACAATCCGATTTTGGATTCATTCAATGAATTTAAGAAAATATAGGACATTAAAAAATGCCATTCACTGCCTGCAGTGATTAAATGTGTCATTCATTGAATGGACCTAATGCATATATATATCAGACTTATTCACTATAAAACTCATTAACTTAAAAGAGGATCTTAATAAACAAAAGACAAAAACCAAGCAGCTTGGTGAAAGTGTCTGCATTGATGATCAGGTACAGTAATTCCAACAAATAGAAGACCATGGTATATTGGTAGACAAGTAGATACATCATGCACTTGATTCTTTTTACCATCAGTTAAAACCAAAATCATTTTCTCTAACATAGACGTTATATGAATAGGTGAGGTGTATTAAAAATGAACTTTTCAGACTGCATATAATAGTGAAATTGAAATAAATTCCATTTTAAATTACCTAATTTCTCAGAACTCAAAAAGCCACATTCTGTATTACATAATTAAATGTAAGGCGTGGTATTACAAAAAGGCTATGACTGCTCTGAATACATAGCCATATAATATCCTAACCTCCCTCTATGATTTGAGAATTAAACCCGAAAACTGATTAAATTATTATGTAGTTGGAACTAGGGCAAAAGAATTAAATTGGGGAAGAATGAGAAAACAAGCAGATTTTTCCACAAAGTAAAATATGAGTTTTTCAGTTGTAAAACTAGCTAAATTATATTTTTTTTTCAAAATTGGGTTAAGGCTAATTTCATGCTGTCTGAATTAATTTCATCATTTTGTGTGAAAAATATTTGCAAAACAACTGCTCCTTCCTGAGTGCAATATGAAAGAAGTATCCATTCAAATCACATCACATTATATCATCATATCAAATTACGTTATAATTGCTAGAAACATGAGTTTTTCACCTCTCCTGAAAATTAATACAACTTTGGATGTAGGTACATGATTTTGTAACTATACAAGTCGTATGTTTATATGTTTTCTCCCAACTGGAAAATTATTTGCTTATCATTGGGATATAACATGACTCTGGGATTACTCATTAAATGTGTTACCACAAAATATTTAACTTTAGTATTCTGCAGTTTTTCTGCAGTGTCCATAATAATACATGGCAATTGCCAGCCTTGGTGGGGTAACGTCCTCGCCTCTATATCCAGACGTTGTGGTTTCAAATCCTGCTGAAGAGTATATTCATCCAACATCTAAAGCTAGGGTGTTTTTAATTGCCTTGTTGCCATTTCATGGCATTGGCTGTTTCTGGATTAGTGCTAAATAAATATGCATTATACATTCATACAGGAATGTAATTACAACTTAAAAATGTATTGTACAAATAGTATTTCACTATCATAAAATAAATGT
>LYUA01000236.1:371898-386397 GCA_002093875.1 Calopteryx splendens | reverse complement strand
ATTCTTCTTCTAATATCTCTACCACATTGCCCACCTTTGTCCAAAATGCTGACTAAATAGCTGAAATGTTCTACCAGCTCAAGCTTAAGCCCTCCCACTTTAATACTTATCTTTTGTTTCCTATCTCTCGAATACTTCATTACCTTAATTTTCTTCTCATTTGTTTACATCCCATGCCTATCAAATAGGTTCTCTAATGAACTAAGCAATGACTGCAACCCCTTGGCTGATTGGGTAACTGAAGCCTGATCCGTCCACAAACCTGACTGTTTTGATAAGTTCTCGATCTACTTTTTCTCCTACCTCTAGTTCTTCCCATGCCTCCTTTACCATTTCCTTCAGGGAGAGACAGAATGATAATATAGGACAAAGCAATCCACTTCTCATATGAGAGAGAAGAAATAAGGAATATATTAAAGAAAGCATCAAGAAGAGTGGGGAACTTCGAGGGGGGAGTATCTATATAGGGAGCATTAAAAAATATATATGCATATATCTTCTTTACATTTGCATTCTTTAGTGAACAAGGAAGGGCCTTGACTCACTTTAGTCATTGAAACGGAAAATGATAGACGACAAGAAAAGAAAAAAGCGCTGAGACCTTTAGGGAGCTTAGTTTCCTTTAGGATGGAATCTCAGTTGTGGTATTGACTGCCATGCCATGCAGATTATGCTGTAGGCCAGCTCTTGTTTAATTGTCATTGTGTTCACAATGCTTCTTTTCCTCATTTATTTTTAATGCACTGCAATTACTTGAAATTTGAAATGAATAATTCTTCTGTGCTGGAATAGAATAAAACTATGGAATATAAGCTGAATTATCAAATCATTGCATAATACAATTTTTTCTACTTTTTTTCAGAGAAGATGGAACCAATGAAGAAAGAAATAATTTTAAAAAATGCCACATGTACAACCTGACTAAATATGAGGTGATGGAGTTAAGCAAAACTCTTTTGAATAATACTATAAGAAGAAATGACATCCAGATAATTGGTATGACGGCAAATATTCTGATAGTTATATTTAGTAATATACTCATTGCAGACAATTATGACACCAAGCATAAGAAAACGTTCTGAAATGGATTCAATCATAGATATTAATTCCCGGTTTAACCAATTCAGTATAACTGTTCCATATTTATGAATTCTTCTGCTGTCAGGTTCCCATTAATTTGCTTGGATACTATCTAACATTTCACTCTAAAAAATTATTTTTTTCATGGTTAAATGAACTTTAATATTTGCCTTAATTATTGAATAAAATAGTGGAAAAGATAGTAAATTTATGGCACCATATTTCTGGGTTTCTACCACATTAGTGGCTGTATTATAATTTCACAGGCAAGGTAGTAAGCATCTTTGGTCCTGAATATACCTACTGACTGCAATGCCAGTGGCACTGCCATCCTGTCAGATATAGCAATTTGGTAGCAACCAAAAAAACCATAGTGTTAATTTATAATCACTATTGAAGTTTTTTTTATAGTACATTTATATTTTGTTTAAGGTCTACCACAAGGGATCATTAAATGATTTATGATATTTTTAAGACAAAGATGCTCCAATGTAAAAGCAAATATTTGGGATATTGATGGAGCTATGGATATTTTCATTTCCTTAAATGGATGGTCACAAAGAGACTGTGGAATTGTACTAAAAGGAATCCTCTTTTGATGGTGATATTAAATAATGAACCTTATTCTGTAAATAACACAACAAAATTGGCCATTGATACCATTCTGCTATTTATTTACTCATTCTGTAAGTCTTTATGAAGTTTACAATTACTCAGGACACCATCCATTATATACTAGGAGCTTAATGTAACATATATAGCTTTATGACTTGTTTTCAAAATAAAAGAAATACAGGAAATTAGGAAAAATATATCTATCTAATACATATCCACTAATTTTATTTTGTCCTTAAATTACACAAGAGGATAAATTGTTCACTAGAAAATCTAAATGTCATGGATTCATACATGTCTAAAGAATGTTCTTTTCTCCGTCTACCAAAAAGATTAGCTGGAATTGAGTTTCAAGTTCAATTTGACCTATGTCATTAGAGCATCTTAAAAAATTAAATTCCAGTCACTTTATTATTTATCAATTATGTGATTATAATTATAAACCATAAAAGTGTAAAGTATTTATTAAACTGTTAATTCTGGTTTTTTTACACATTGGATTAAATACTGTGGTAATCAAATTTTATCAAACGCATCATATGAAAATCATAATAAAAAAGATGGACAAGGAATCTCAAAGTAAGGGGTACAGGTGGGCCCAAGGGAGTTTATTTTCGATGGTTTAAGAACCCTTTACAAGTTAGTGCTAAGGCAGGCAAATGGTTTAGCCTAGGTATAGTTGGTCTACTAACCTTCAAGAAGACATATGTACAACACACAAATATTGTATTCCAAATTTCAAGTTGCATTTGAATTGAATTCAGCAATATAATGTAAAAACTTCTTCAAAGAATTCCTTAATTTTTTATAAAATTCTCTGACTTTGACAATAGTTAGTAAATTGAAGACAACAATAAGGTATGCAAGGGAGAGTGGCTCATTTCACTCCTCCACTGGCTATTCACACATATTTGGGGACTTTTGAAAAACCCCAGAAATTATCATGAATACATTAAAGGCCAGATAAAACCATGATCCTACTGATTATAACACATGGTATAAGGGATTTTAAAAGGCTTATGCAGCCATCCTGGACACTTAGGTAACTCTTTTTGAATTGCAGTTACAGTAGGAAACTTAATACATACTTTCTCATTCAGTTTTAAATTAAAAATCACCCATAGCAGGGGGAATACTGCAGCAATGGATTACAAAGTTTCCCCTAACAACATTATTTCTGAGACCGAATTGTGGCAGTATTGACATACCAGGGTTCATCAGTGACAGGTGTAAATACTGACTCAACCATGTCATGACAACCCTGCTGTGCATTATTTAAATATACAGTTTCTACACTTATTTTACTTTAATTATGCACAGAAAAAATACAAGTATTTAATTCCATAACTTTGCAGAATTAGCTCAAATTCTGAAAATGCCTGAGTAGATGGCCAGCCAGGCTGACCTGGTGGGTAATATGCCAGCTGAAAGTTCCAGCACTCCTTTGTTAATGGGTGCTGTGTACTCTGTTAGTTTGAACCCTGGGATAAACTGATGCAAGAAAATGGCTCATTGAGATCTCAGGGTGATAAGGAGACAAGAAGTTTCCAAAAAATGTATTTTTTATTATACCAATTTATGGGAAGTTTAAAAATGCCATGATTCAGAATTGTAAACTTTGAAGCAGAGGGGTCTGGGAATGGCTGAACTGAGGCAAATTGCCACCCCTGGCAGAAAGGTATTTGCTACTCCTCCATGAGCAGGTGAAAATAACTATATGTCTACTTTATTTAAACTAAGGAAAGCTCCACAATTGTAAACTCAAATAATTTGTGGTAAAAAAATATTGTAATTTAAGGTGCGACTTTATGGCAGGACCTGATATCCATTGAGGTAACCTTTGTACTTTCCCTCAAAAAATTTATTTACTGTGACTGGTTTCCCCTAGATGCATAATCTGGCAAGTGTTTAAAGCATCTTGAGATGCTTTAAAAACATGCCAGAAAATGCCTTATCAGAGTGAAATGGGTTGCAGAAAATGCACATCTTGTGGAAAAATACAGTTTATCTCATTAATGAATTCATTATTACTCTATGCATATGTACACTCCTTCTTTTGCAGAGTGTCAGTATGGATGGGAATATGATACAACATGGTACAAAAGTACTGCACCTTCAGATGCTGATTGGGTTTGTGATAAAGAGCTTTATGTAACCAATGCTTTTGCTTTTGCAAGAATTGGTGATGTTTTAGGGACAATGACCTTTGGCCAATTAGGAGACATGTGAGTATCCCAATTACCCTGCATACTCAATTGAAAAAATAATTAACCTACCTATATGAATTGTAACAATTTGCAATTAGTTTTTGAGAATTTAGAAAAGAAATTATTAGAACTTTAGGAAGTACTACATACATACTTGCCTTATTTTGAAAATCAAGAATCGCTTGGCAGTAAAATTAAAATTTTAAAATTATTTGAAACAGCCATTCACATTATGCATCCATTGATAATTCACTTTAAAAAATGAACTAGTTTTAACCCTTTTTCTGCCAGTGGACCGATATATCGGCCCTCACTAGGTGTGTGAAAACTTCCAAAGGCCAGTATATCTGTCCACTATATTTACTTGCAGTAATGTCCCTAATTTCTAAAATAATAAATAAACTATAAAAAAGATGTAATAATCAATAGGAAATATGCAAATTAGACAATTTACCTAAAAATATTGTCAAAATTGACATAAATAGGAAATTAATTAATTTAGATTAAGTACTTAAATGAATGCGTAAACATTATTTTTTCGTAACTTCATGGCATGGGCTTGATTCTTTTTGCACAGTCTACCTGCAAGGGGCTGGCAGTGAAAGGGTTAATATAAGAAAGGTTTGTTTTTGGCAATCTACTAAGTCCCTATGCACTTGATTTCATCAGTGTAAATAATAATTCTTTTATCTCTTATGAAAAATAAATTGCATGCTGTGAAATTAATTTAAAAATATTATGCATGAACTTCATCGATTAAAATGTCAAGTAATATATTTTTACAAATTTCCCTACTGTTATGGAGATAGTTCACTCATTCCCACTTCCCTTTACCCTTTACATTTTTTTCAATTAATCATGTATAGTATCTTCTAATAATAAGTTAATCCTGTACAGTATGTAGTGAAGATGAATTTCCATTAAGATTTTTTTGCTCTTACACCCATTTCTACTCTTTTATGGAAAAAAATAGGCAGAAGTATCTCTCCAATTCAGGAATTTTAAATGGTTTCATTTTATTTGAAACTCATTAAGTAATAATATTGTTTTATTGTTCTAGCATGTAGTGGTGTATTTACAGCACCCAAACTAATCTTTTAGCTGGTCATTACCTGTCAGGCTGATTAAACTGCTACATTTTTATCACTAGACATAATTGGTGAACATCCATATTGGCTTTTGCCAAACATTTGACCTTCAGTGAATTTTATTCAAATAAATGCATTTTACATGTTTACTGGAATTTCCACTAAAAAGTTTTATAAGGGATAAATTAATTGGGTTGAATCTTGTCACAATTATGAAGATATCTTCCAACTGTAATAATATATTTTGAGATAGTGTGTTATTTTTAATCCCTATGTGTGTTATTTTTGTTATGTGTGTTATTTTTAACACCTATGTGTGTTATTTTTAATCCCTCAGAATTGGACGAAAACCAGTTTTTCTCCTAAGTTTGGCTGTAGTTGTTATAGGAAGATTGGCATCTGCTCTCAGCATTGGCATTTTTCCATTATTCGCTCTTCTTACTTTAATGGCTAACTCATGCTCCAATGCTGTTTTCCAGTCACCTTTAGCTATTGGTGAGCATTATCCACTGTCCATCACTGATAAATTTATTATGTATGCATAGCATGTACATATGTTGATTTTTAATATTCCTTTTTTAGTGAAAATTTATATATATTTTGAAGTATGTGAAGTAATCCTCTTCTTTCATCTGAACTTAACATTGCATTGTACTTAACACTAACTTTCATCTGCACATCTGCACTTAATGCTACTTCCACCTTTTTCTAGCAATAGCTCTACTGGGTACCTACTTTAGTACCTATGTATTTTCCAAAGGTGGAATAGAATGTTTTATATGATAGTCATAAAATTAGGTAATAATCACCTAAAGAAAGTTTACTGAATATGTACTTACACATATATACAATAAATATAGAAATTTAACATTGTAAAAATATCACCATTTTTGTAAAAGGACCATCAACTAAAATGAATAAATGCCACAGAACCAATTCAGCAAAATACAATGGCTTTATCTAAATCTAAAAATCTTGAGGTCAAATTACTGCCATTGAGTGTTCTAGTGTTTAAGGGTTGTGCATGCATCTTTGTGTCCTATTGGCTTGTCACTGGTGTAGCCACATTTTAAAATTGTTTAAAAATAGGTAAGTATCAATGTATCTAAGTTTATAAATACACTTAAATGGAATTGTATTTTATTATTGAACATCCACCATTGAGTGGCTGACTTTGTTATAGAATTTTGCATATCTATTTATTAAAATAATATACATACGTACCTACATTAATACAAAGTTGCAATCTTCACTCTGAGTCATATTTTCAATTATGATTTGTAAAATAGAATTAATTATTTAGTGAAGAATGATGAATTGTATATGCATAATGTGGGCGTGCATGTCCAGTGGGTAGAGCACTGGATTACTATTTGAAGGACCCAGGTTTGATTCCGAGTGATCCCCTTGGTCACCCTCAGCTACACCCAAGCTGTGTGATTGTTTTGGGTACCAGGTCTTCCTGGGAAACCACAGGTGGCACAGGGAAAGAAACTGACCCTTCTACCTATCTTTGAGTTTCACATGCTGATGGGCTTAGTATTGGGTTAGCTCTACCCTCAACAATCAAACCAACCTTTGGGTTGATCACTGTGGTTTATATGCATGTTAGTGTTTGAATAAATGATAGAACAAGTGACAAACCCTGTGTTTATGCTGCAAGCATTAATCATTCTGTGGCAGCAGAGCTACCGCAATTCTGATACATGTAAGATAACATTTAATATGTATTTTGTATTTCGGTACACATGGCCTGAAATAATTATTTTGGGTGAATACTACTAAATGAAAGGTACCTAGTTTAAGTAATTAGTGAGGTGTGTTTAAAACTAAAAATGTCATAGCTCTTGAATTGCTTTATGTAGGAATCCAACATCAGTGATTGTTTATACTTCTCCTTCACCAAATTCCAAATATTAAGGCATGGAAGTGAGCAGTTCAGCCCTACACTCTCGTATCAATGGAGTGCAGTATATAGGATGGACAATAGGGGTGTCTGTTTTACCCTTCATTGCATGGATTTGCTCAGATTGGAAAGTATTAGTACTCATTACATCACTACCAGTAGGATTTTTCTTATTATTGCACAGGTAAGAATAAATCAACAATAATATATTTTCATCTATTTAAGTGCATCCATGATATTTTTGATATTAAAGTTGGTAGGTAATTATCTATTAATGGAAATCATTCCTTTGTAATTTTATACCTCCATTTAGCATAATTTGTTCCTAAAAATTTACCCTATCTATCCCAATTGGTGCAATATTATTTAATGCACATAGTATCATGGAAGACTAAAGAATCTAAAGTTATGAATGCAGATAATGGGCATATATACACGTATTTTGGGTATGTGTCAGCAAAATGCAATAGCATAAAGAAAGAGATTTATGGTGCACAAGTCACAAGGTCATCCACAATGGAAATGCAGATGTAGGGATGACACTCCAGAAGGGTGTCAGAATGTGTGTGAAGAGGTTAGTCTGATGAAATGAAAATTAGCAATAAGGTTTTTGTTAAGGTAAACATTCAGTCTACATAAACTGTTGAGGTACTACAAGTCAATGACAGTCTCTCAAATTATAGAAGTAGGGATGTATGGAAGTGTCAAAAAAATAATAAAAAGATACAAGGAGAAAAATATATGAGAATCTAATAAGATTAAGGAAGGATTTTCAGAGCAGATCAAGAAGGAAATCTACTGAAAAGTATGGTTTTGTTCTATCTCAAATGGAACATAAAAAAAGAGGATCAAATGGAATCTGACCTCAATATCAATGAGGACCTATTAGCTGTAATCAAATCTGGACTAAGTATTGAAGAAGCAAAAATAAAGAAAAGTGTGAGTTAAGAATGTGCAATCTCATCCATTTCATTTGACAGCTACATTAATAAAGCACTAGATGAATGAAACAGAGAAATCATGGAAGGTGACAAAAAAATACAACCAAAAGCAAAAAAGATAGACACATTTTTTTCTTTTAAAATAAGAGATAAGAGGAGATGTAGCCAAAAAAAATATATAGTAGAAAAAGTTGAACTGCTTTATCAGTTGGCCATCCAAATCAGCATTTAATGAAGAAGAAAGAAATATACTCTGGGAAGATAATGGGTGACTTTATCAGACACATTTTGAGAAACAATTATGTACGATGAATAAAATTGGGGAGGGATAGGGATGTGACGCATGCATAATAATGATGGACGTTCAATTGAAGAAAAGTGTATAAAGGAAGAGGTTAATCAATAAGGGAATTGAGTGGAGAGTTCCATTCAACCATTTTTGGGATTGAAGACAAGTGGCGATGATAATCATATGGAACATATGGAATATGAAATAGAGAAAATGATTTCATTCATACAAAAATTATACATAGCTTATTATAGAATTATGAGGTTTTACAAAATAATAATGAAGAACAGTAGTAAGACAAGAACCAATTGGATACAGACATTTAAAAAGTTTTTTCAAAACATCTGTATTGCAGCATTTTTAGCTGTAAAATTTACCCTTTTCAATTCAATTATTTTGATTTTTGCATTCACTGCAAGTTCACACTCTTATTTATTTTATATATGCAATTACAATATATGATCAGCAAAACACATGGCATGGCAAGGAAAAAGTACTATTAACCTTCGCTAACTATTGGCCAAAGTTCACATTGGACAGCCTCCGGCAGTGGAGTGGATGAAGGATATCATTTTGTGGGATGAGGTCTAACATAGGATTGGAAAGGGTAAAACTACTGCTTCACATAATCCTTAATCAAATTTACTTATCCTTTTCAATCCATGAAACCAGTTTCTACATGTCGTCATCATTTTGTCTGAACTTGTACAAGCCAAGACATCTCCTTATCCGGGCAGCAAAAATAATTATGGCATGCAAATTGAAATAAAATGAAGCTGAATACAAACTGTTTGCTTGTGTTGTATTACATGCATGACCACATTTTCCCATCCATGCATGCATAGAACTTGATTGATTTGCGTGGGATCTATTTTTGGCATAGACAAAAATACAAAATCTGATATAGGTACCTATATTTTATTTACAATTACAAGGAGAATTGATTTAGGCATACTCACCCCTAAAAATATTTGCAATAAAACATTTTCAAAAAACTGAACAGTATTTTTACACACACTCTTCTGTGTTTTTGTAGTTTTTGAAAAGATTTTGAATAGAAATGTTTTGGGGAGAATTTGGAGGAGTCTTATATGCTAAAAAGAATAACAGTGGAATTGGTCGATTTCAAGGGAGAAGCTAAAAAAATCTGCAGGTTAACCAGACATCTATGAAAGAGTTAATAACAGGTGAAGGGTTCCATGTGATGATACTTCTTCATTTTTTTAAAAAGTTTTTTCATAAGTTGTTAAAGTGAAAATCATACATTAGTTTTGCATATTTTCTCATTTTGACTGGCTCCCTCAATTAGATTTTTGCTGTTTTGGCCCTAGATTCAGCTATTTAGTCATGTATAGTTAGTAGTGAGTATGTAGATAGGTACCTAACTACAATATCATCTAGAATTATCACAGTTAATGAGATGTATATTTATCATAAATTAAAGTTGATTTCAAAGCATAATGCTATACATACTGAGGAACTCTGGTTACAGGAGGCAAAAGTTATCTTTGTAGCTCTCCCTCTCAGCTTGATTTTGAAAATTTTGCATAGCCATGCAAAATTCAATAGTATTGAGTATATTAATGCATGTCTTAAAGCTTCCATTGAAATAGCCCATTTGACTAAAATAAAAACTTTCTAGTAAAGGTAAATAATAAAGACAAAGCCTAACATAATTTTTTGAAAGCTTCAATTACCTCTTTTTGGTAGCTAAAATTATCTAAAGAATAATTTAAAATGATATTTTAACTTACATCTATTCTTGAAATTTAAGGATTGTGCCAGAATCTCCACGCTGGTTGGCAGCCAAGGACCGTCCAGAAGAGGCAAAAAACGTTTTGATGGAGATAGCAAGAATAAATAAAAGGGAGCTACCAATTGACTGCATGGACAAATTGAAACATATAGCTGAAGTATCTCGAAAGCAGAAATGTTATGGTCTTATCAGCCTGTTTTCAAGTAAACGTCTGGCTCTCCACACAATATTATTAATGATCTGCTGGTCAGTGGGTGCATCATTCATAGAGATGGAATGGGGTGAAAGGACTGTTTGAAAGAGTGGAGTGTTTATAAATCCAATTACCTAGTTTTAAAATGTAACTTAGCTGAATCACATTTACTATGCTATCTATGTAATTTATCCATATTTTCAAGTTATCAAGTTTGCATATTACAAATCACCTGTTAAGACAGGGGTGGCTACAGGATTTTTGTGAGGGGGGTGACCTTTTGGCTTAGCATCAAATATATATTGCAAATCAAAACTTTGCATATTATATTTTAGTTACCTATATATTTTCAGTTGATTCCCTTATGTAAGTTATTATCCTTAACTAAGTAGGTGCGTATATGTTAAAAAATTAAAGAAAAAGAAATCTTCATCATTTATGCAATAAACTGTTTTTTTAGAAAGTGCTTCTGTTTTATCGTCCTACATTTTTAAATTTATAATCAATAGTGATAATTATCTCACTATCACGTTTGCTATATCTAGGCTCTATGGGAATAAATTCCATAAAATTGTCCAGTAGCAATAAGAATAAAGTCTTTTTCTCTCCAAATTTTACTCTTTCTTCAGGGGCACCCCTGTACATCCCCTGCACTGCCATCTGTATCTGCTCCTGTTTTAAGTGCATGACTTTTTTCCGTTTTACTATATGTGCACATATTAAATGCTAAAACAATTTTAGCTAATTGGAGTAGCAATAAAGGCTTTACAACAACCTGTAGTATTTATAAAAACTTAGAAGACCCATAAGAATATGTCCAAAGTATTCTGCATGATAACCAAATACAGCCTAATGTCATACATTTAATCTTGCTTTAATTTATTTTCCAGGATTGTTACACCATTATGCTATGATGTAATACTTTTAAATGTAACCAACTTATCAGGCAATCCATTCCTGAATTTCTTCTATCAGTCATTGATGGAATTACCTGGATACATATTAGGAATGTGGATCACGGAAAGATTTGGCCGCAGATGGATGCAAGTTGTCTTTTTATTATTAAACACTTTAACATGCTCTTGCATAACATTGGTAATGACATGTAAGTAATGCACATTAATTTTAGAATATAACCTACATCTCATTTCTCATTGAATAAATTATAAGGCAAAGACTTTTCCCTTTTGTTATACTTTATAAATAAATGTGAAGGTCTTATTTTGAAAACTTAAGATATTATGCATAGTAATGGGGATAAGTTAGGTGAATATCTTAAGTATTTCCTTAGAATATTTAATGAGGTGCTGTGCTGAAATAATTTAGATTGGATGGGAACTGTTTCACATAAATGAACTTCCATGGTTGGCACTGAAGAAAAAATTAGGAAATTTGAGACAAAAGGGAAGCCAAATATGAATTTTCCTTGAGGAGATGCTAAAAACTCATGCAAAAGCTCTGCAAGTGTCTAATTTGGTGTCTTTTGTTATGACTATGCAACATTAGTCCATGAAAATACAGTTTTTAGTGCCTTTCCATAGGATAGGTACCTAAATATTATTATGACCAAAGGCTATGACTGAGGCCACTGTTAGAAAAATGCCTTAAAAAAATTTAGATATTAAAAAAATTCTCATGATGATTCCTTGACTTGTTAATGGTTTATAATCTGAATACAGTAAGCCAAATAGAAAGCAGCAGCTCTTCACCATGTGAATGAAGGTGAAGACCATGCATTGCCGCAGCTTCGATCAATGAGATGTTGAATGAAATAAATACAGTCAGCATAGTTTAATGTAGATTTCCTGAATTCAGGTGTTGTAAAAATAACTTATAAACTATTCTGATATGAAAAGGGAGGTAGCAGAGAATAAACAAAACATTATTTCAAGGGGCAGTAGTATGTAACTGGAAAAAGTAAACAAAATAGCCCTTTTTAATTTCAGATAGCAAAACTTGAGTACTCCTGAACATGATTCATCTTTACCAATCTTCAATCTGGTTCTATAAAAAAACTTTCAACATGTTGATGCATTTGAAATAGGACCTGATTATGGCTTTGCAAAGCTGAAACACATGTTGTACTAAAATTTTAATTTCTGTAGATTAAAGTGGAAAAGTACTATTTTAATTACTTTCCGTTTATGGTTTTCCTCCATTATTCATAATCATATTTATTTGTCACTAAATGGTACTGTGATGCCCGAGCCATTGAAGAGTATTAGTAAAAAGGAAGCTTGTTTCACTGCCTCTACTTATAATGACAAAAAGTGATTGCACTGACTGTATTAAAAAACATTGGTGGAGCCTGAGTATGGCTCCAGTCCCTACTGGAGTGTCAAGAGCATGAAAGAAGTAGGCATATAAAGGATAGGGAGCATCAATTTTAATCTTAAATATGAATTGGTGTTGAGAATACAATATAATTTGCTTATCAAAATGAATGAAAATTAAATTTACAGGCAAGTATGCATGGAAAAAAATCAACATGATATTTTGCAGAGAAAACAGATATAGGTAATGGCAGTAGAGATAAAAATTAAAAAGAATGCTGGTGCATGTGGAAAATTTCACGAAAAGTTTAGCTTTAAAATTAATCAAAAGAATGACATTGGCAAAAAATGGAAACCATAATAGTAACCACATATGTATATATATAGGATAGAAAGCTAAAAAATGCTGTAATTAAATTTCCAGAAAAGAAGTTAACAGAGATAAAAGAAGACATGCAATCTGGCACAATAGCAGAATTTATTCCAACAGAAGGCAAGTTCACAAGAATCTATTAGTGGAAGAGAGAGCAATCAAATATTCTACCAAAGATGCAGAACATAAGTATGCAGGATGACCCAAGTATGATCTAAAATATACACAGTAATGCAAATGAAACTAGTTAAGTATAAATTTTAGTGAATCGATGACTATTTTATTCTTGGGTAAGAACAGACAGCACTGGACACAAAAACATTGCACAAGAAGGCACAATGTTTTGGCTGCTTCCAATTTGGTTTTTCTACCACCAATAAGTAGAAGAAATGAAAAATGATGCAGTGGAAAAGTTTTAAATGAATGTAGAGCTTTGTTGAAAAGACAAAATATGTGAAAAATTTTCTAAGAAGACACATAAGTTGATTAAGCATATTAGAGGAAAGTGAGAACTCCATAGTAGAAGTTCCATACTAGAAAGAAAATGAAAGATAGGAAACGAAGAGGAAAATCAAAATGGAAATATGAAGTAAACTGTCAAGGATGTAAATTCAATGATTTGTCTTCTCTTTAGATAATTATAAAAAATGAAGAAGCAGGTTTACAGAATAAAGGAGTGGGAATCAACAACATCTATATTAATTCTTATATTGGTAGATTCTTATGATAAACAATGGTTGTCTGATGAATTTAAAAATTCAGAGAGAGATTCTATTTAAAATTTTTTAAATATAAGAAAATATTATTAGTGTACTAGATTTAATATAGCTAAATTTATCCTTAATTTTACTGTGAATATATTTTTTCTTTTATTAGATTTTGATGAGAATTGGCTGTCTATTACACTAGTCATGTTTGCAAAGTTCTGCATCTCCTTGAATTTCTACATAATCTACCTCCAATCACTGGAGATATATCCCACATGTCTGCGACAGACAGGATCTTCTGCTGGACTCATAATGGCCAGTTTATTTGGAGTCCTTGGACCATTTATTGTTTATCTGGTGAGTGAGTCCTAAAATATTATTCACATGATTAAAAGATCTTTATATCATGTAAATTACTCAAAAATTGTAATTTTGCCTGATAAAAATTATGTCAATGAAAAAGCATTTAACTTCAAGAAAAAATACTTCCTTTCAAAGTTATTGATAACATTACAGTTACCTAGATTAAAATGATTTTAAATACATTATAAAAAAACTCTGGAAGACTAGGATTTTCTGTATAAATAAAATTCTTGTGCCATTTATATTACTACATTGAGTTGATATAAAGTAAAAAAAAATAAAGTAAATATATTTAACAACATAATTGACCATTCACTCAATTAAAAAATTATTTAAAGAAGAAATTAAATTCCTGCATGTGATTACCTTTTATTGAAGTCTTAAAACCATCACACTTTCAACTTTAAAGAGATTCTATTTACAAAAACTGGCCAGGATTTTCAAAAAGCTTAATTTTAAGTCTGGAATTTAAACATAACAGTTGGATTCAAAACTAGACCCATCTCAAAGTGCCTTAATGAGGCAGAAATTTGAAATTTAACCCTTTTGCTGCCAGACCTTTGCAGGTATACTGTGCGAAAACTGCCAAGCCCATTCCATGAAGTTAGGAAAAAATAAAAAATATTGTTTACGCATTTATTTAAGTGCTAAATCTTAATTAATTAATTTCGTTTTTTGTCAATTTTGACTATATTTTTTGGTAAATTG
>LYUA01000236.1:331604-347231 GCA_002093875.1 Calopteryx splendens | reverse complement strand
CTCCTAAAGAAGCCTTCACCGCGGCCATAGAATCATGGCGTCGACGTTGCGGAAATTGTGTACGGCTGCAGGGAGACTACGTAGAGAAGTGACACAAGTTTTATTGTTTTTAAGGTGAATATTGAGTTAGAAAAAAAATCGGAGGTCTTATAACTTGCATGCACCTCGTATAATGTGTAAAATCTGAGTAATTTTTCACGTCTCTAAACCTCTCTTATTCAATTCATAGCCTTAATTTTTCCGCATTACTTCCCTGGCTTTTGATGTCTACTCGGTGATAATGTCCAATTGATAGTAGACGCCACTCCATTTCAGCTCCATTGCGCCGTACTGGCCTATAGCAGGATGCCAAATCTCTTGGAGAAATACCAAAATGTCTCAATTACGATCCCCTCCTTCACCCTGATACCAATGGATAAGAGAGAGAGATAGAGAGAGAGAGACTGAGTGAGAGAGGGAGACCAGTAAATTACTTCGGTCATTTCGACAGGCGGATCGTAAATTTACTGGGCGGGGAATCAGACTCGCCCAAACAGCTTCTCACCTGCATTTCAACCCAAAATTTCCACAAGTAAAATAACCGATTAATAGGAACTTAAATATAGGGTGACTTATAGCTTTTTGTTTTATCAGAGAGAGACAGACTCGTCGAATAGAGGGGAGTAATCCGTATTTATTTTGTACGTTTTCACGAGTGATTTCATATAAGAAATGATTAAGTTTTTGTCGCGCGATAAAGACCGCGCCCATCAAAGTCTACTTCCCTGGGAAAGAAGTTGTTTCAAAACAATTCACAAATTTGGTAGTGAAATACCCACTATGGTGAAATAAACCGTAAGCAGGATTTGAAGGAGAATACAAAGAATATAGAGCGAAATTCAACTGAATCATACTCATTATTGCTTAGACTAATTGAGAGAAACACGACACCAAGATTAGGTTGACCCTTGATAAAAAACGATGTTTTTTAGCCTCTCTTCCGACAGAATGTACATCATATGCTGCACTACTAGTTTAGAGATGTCTAGAAGCAATACATGGGCCCTTTGAAAGTTTTAAGTTCTTTATATGACGTAGTCAATATTTTGCTAAATGCAATGCATAGCTTATTCCATTTTTTTATGAATTGGCGCAAAAAAGTGAAGTTTTGCAGCCTAAAGTTGACTGATCGCTACTAAATTTAATGGCAGAAAACGTATATGAATATTTCTAAAGCCACTTTGAAAGCGATGAAACCAAATAGAATGGCAAAAGAATTCAGCCATGAATCTGGTGATAATAATATACCAAACTCCAATGGCGAGATGCTTGTCTGATTAGTCTTCACTCACTTCTCTTTGAGTTGACGTGTAAGGACATGGGCATTTAATCTCATAGGTTTTGATTGTGGATAGAATAAAATTACTAGCCATACTGTCTTCTACTCCAACTACTGAGCTAAAAAAAAGCAGCAGCGCTATTCGTAGGAAATAAGGTTGCACAGCAAAATATCTCTTTAGTACTTCCGTAGCCGTTCGTATGGGAGATTATTTTAATTGGAGGACACTGAGGTGCTTCCAGACACACCTAGAAAGGCTTATGCTAAAAAAACCAAATAATTGATTTCTTCGATAAGATCGTTAAACCTCGGGATAACTGATTGCCTTGAGAAAATAGCCCAGGAAGTGAATGACTAAATAAGGGGAATAATTCCGTGAAACTTGTTTGAGAATCAATGAAGAGTAAAGTTAAAAGGTTAAAGTTTATAAGCAAATAAAGGTGAGAACTATCATTACTCATTGGCAAGTAGTTGACCATATATGAACGAGTTGTATGATAAATAAACAACCTTATTTCTCAGCCAGACTTCATCTTCCACCGGCTCTCATGGTTATTTTTGCTACCTAATTTAACATCATAGAAATTGGGCCAATTATCAATAGACCCAAGCCGAGGGGCCTTATGAAGGCATTCAAAAGGTAAAGAACCAATGAAAAATGTAATTTTTATGCGAGTAGTAAAATTAAAAAGCATAATCAACTAATTTCAGGAGCTATAATTTCAAAAAAAGCATCGAGCTCTCGTCATGAATATCTTTTTATGGAAATTTATGGAAATTAAAAAAAATAAACATTTTAATTTCAGCCTCTGAAAAAACTGGTGGGTGGTGTCAATTGAATTCATTAAAGCAATGCACAAAGAAATGAAACTCCTGAGAAAATGGAAATAAATCTGATGTGATAAGTTCATGAATTTCCTTATATTTCTCACCTTCGTACTGAGATTACATTATATTTGCATTTACTTTTAAATCAATTCATTTACGAAGCCATGCCCGTTAGAAGAAGGACTTTTCAGCTAGTTCATATTACTTCTCGATCTCAAGGCTACTTTCAATCGTTCGTCCATGCTTAAAATGCCCACGAATATTCCTATTTAGCCATTGTGATCTCGAAATACCCATTGAAATTCGGAAAACCCTCAGGAAGCGACAATGGTGCCAGTATTCCAAAGATGGATAAAATCCCTCGAAATTTTCCCGTGAACTACGTTTTCTCATTTTTTTTGAGTAACTTACGGTAAATAGCGAACAGAACAAGAGAATTTAATTCTTCTTCCGCATTCTCGGTTAGAAAAACGTCCCAAAGTCTCACTTCCGGCGGGTAAATCACTCCCGATATCCAACCAGTTCATTTACTCTTTAGCAAGACGCTATGGATGAAATTTTGCGTGGCTCAGATTAATGCTTTTTGAGTTATCGTACTCGCAAAAAAAAACTATCACAAACAAACACGCACGGTAACAGGATTCATTGCAAAAATGGCCAAAAAGTGTTCAGAGTACCTCAAAACATGTATTAACGTTGAAACTCGAGAATCGATCATTTAAACCATGACATTATTTTTCCATATATTTACTCCGTGGTGTTCGGGGAAAGTTAAAAGCGACGGGCCAGAGGCGTTTATTAAATGACTGGGAATTAAGTATCCTCCGAAAACTCGACCTTCCCTTCTATATAGCCAGTCGGAGCGAAAAGTGCATTTCACTTTTTCAGTCTTTCCCTCCCCTCCTCCCATGCCATTCACGAAAATTCACCACCTTCTAATTTCCCTTCAGACAGGCTCACCTTCTTCTACGACACCGTCGGATCTCTTGAAATGTAAGGTTCTTAAAAAGGCTTACTAAAGTTTCAACTATTTTCTTTTCCAATTAAGTAAATATGATGTAAGAGTTCATTTCAAATATGCTTTTGACCTAGCAAACTTAAAGAGAATGGCCACATATTTCCGAAACCATTCATTTATAGGGATTTAAAATGCGTAAAAAAATAAGTTCTACAAAGGGATTCAAGTACAAAAAGATTCACCTCTTTCGCCTTGGTTAACGCTCAGAAACATGCACCTGAATTATAGACATTTAATTTTTTTTTAATAACTGAACTCTACTTTATCTATACTTAGTTCCAATAGATTAAACTGAGTTTTGAATGACAATATTATCCAGTCTATTCCGAGGAGAGGAATTATCTACGATTTTTACAAATTACACACTGTAATACGCTATCGATCAGGCAAGTCGGTTTGGTTTTGGTTTAGTGCTTGGAAACTTTATCCATTCCTGCAAGTCAATTATAACTCTGAGGGATACATGCTGTCAGGTTTACCCCACGTAAGATGGTCAACCAAAACAACATACGCGGTGGAACCCGACAGCATGCAGGCTTCAAAGTCGACACGCCGTGGGAGCATTCTCTTCATGTGCCAAAGAAAGACGGAAGGCAAAACCTTCATGGGCCAATTTTTGAATCTCATATGAATAATGTGCGATATTTTTATTCCACTATATTCCTCAAGAAACATATTTTTTATTATATGTGGAAATGGAGTTTTAAGGTACTCGAAAAGCTCATCACCACGTAAACTCATATCCGGAAAATTAATTTCCATACGGAAAACATACTTTAGTGGAATCCCAGGCCAGACAGCTGGTTAATTCTTCATCGTCCACAATGAAAGAATTGAAGATGTCAGAAAGAATTAAGGCTGCCTCAGTAAAATCTGAATCAGCTTGTAAGTTGGGTAATAGTATTGGCAATACGTGCAAACCAAGAAAAATACAAGGATTACAAAAAGAACACCATCCAGGAAATGAAAAGTCGAGAAGGGTGAGAATTGATATTCTGGAGAAAAAATATTTTAAGGACTCTGACATTTGGAGAGCCCTAGTGTAGAGAATTATTGTTATAGGGAAAGGAACTGGTGATATTTTCAAATGAAAAGATTGAGTTAAATTTATAATAATATTTCAGTATAGGAGCAATAAGAATAAGAGTAACGTACCAAGGAGGAAACTATCATCAATAGATATGCACAAAAATTGAAATTATAAGAATACAATAATCGTAAATAAAAATAGGTGAGGATAAATTCCATTAGGTCAATTGAAAGGCAATTTAAATATAAAGACTTTCAAGAATCAATCAAATGAATTTAAATATTGGAGATATTTGAGATTAAGTTAAACAATTTTTAAGTTTTTGTATCATCTTCCATGAATCGGCAATCATAATTATGGACGTAAGGAAGAGAAATATGCTATCAAAAAGTCTATTAATTGAAGGCTGGAATTAATTACCAGAGTAATTAATATTAAAATAGTTGATAGTAAATTAGATTAATAGTAAAATAGTTGAAACATATTTGGGAAGTGTGGCTTTATCCCCTAGGCTAGAGAACGAGGACTATAAAGAAGGATGATATTAGGAAGGCTTTAAGAAGAGAAAGAGAGAGACTATGTCGCATCCTAAGATAAATTAATGCAAAAATATCAAGGAGGAGAGAAAATGAGGCTGGAAGGTGAATAATTAGATAACAAAGAAGGTAGATACCGAGAGCGAGAAAGTGTAGGAGTACATACCAACAACAGTACGAGAATGGACATTTTAATTTTCATGAATGTGGGAAGGAAATATCTGAAATTTAATTTAGAAACAGCGTAAATAAATTACCTTTGCACATTGGATGCTTTACCTTTTTGTTATTCTCATCAACGTAAAAATATTGCTTTAACCTTTGCGAGTTTTAAGGCGTTTTGATTGAGTTCAAAATGCAATATAATGGAGTTTGACAAAACAAATCCTTGTTTAAAATTCTCAAGGAACATTTTATTGCTCTCACTGAATTTTAGAGTAAAATATAAGTCGTCCACTTCATTTTTATGCTGACGAAGGGGCTTTATCGGGCCCCGAAACTGGAGTAAGCTTCTTTTTTATCTTTGATCTTTATTTCATACTTTTCCCCACAAACATATACCTGAGTGCCTGTGGCCTTAATAGGGAAGTTTTTCTCGTATGTGTACCAATAGGTAGTAGCTTGGTAGGTTTAGCTTAAATAAAAGCTAAAATTTGAGACTGCACTACGAAGTATAGCGAAGAAAATAGTACGTATTAACCGCTAACTTATCAACAAACTAAGAATACTCATTTATTGGCCTACTTGAAAGGCTATAGGGTAATGGGAAGAGAAACAGAAGTGTGTCTAAAATAATGACACAATATCAATAGCAGTAAATTATGAATTGAAAGCATAATATCCATCGAAATTATTTTTATATATCCGTTGAAGAGCGGGCAGAGAATAAAATTGATAACCCACTCTCCCAGCTAGACCATTTCCACACCGACAAACGATTCCAAACCCGTCGTGCTCATTCATACCGTCGTCCTTCCTTCACAGCTCGCTGGACTTCGGGAGAAGAGGAGCAGAGGCGGGAGGGCTACGAGCCGCCTCCCCTGGCACGTGATAAAAAGCCCAAACGGACGCACCAGCCATGGAGTCGGAGACGACGTACCGGCTGCTGATGGGGGACGGGAGCGGGGGCGGGAAGGAAGACGGCGGCGGGTCACCCGCTGGCGGCGGAGGCGGTGAGGAGCTGGACGCCTTCGACAAACTCCTGGAGGCCGCCGGAAGCCAGGGGAAATTCCAAATCCGGTTCAACGTAATTTTCAACTTCAGCCTCAGCGCCATCGTTTCCATGTCCTTCCTCAACTACGTGATGGCGATGACCGTCCCCGAGCACTGGTGCCACGTCCCAGGAGCCTTGGGCGCGAACATCAGTGCAGACCGATGGAAGGAGCTGACCCTGCCCAGGTGGGGTTTTTCGCCGACGGTCGAGGTCGGAGGGAGGCAAAGGTGGCCTTCGGCACCCGCAAGCCTAGAATGATTAACCATGGTCGAGGAAGGCCTCAATTCCCCTGGTCCCACTCCTTCCTTACCTGACTCCTCTCACACCGGATCAACCCGGTGGTCCAAGGTTGAGCACTAAACCGGACTGGGAGCAGTGCCAAATTTCGCATCAGGGTGGGGCACCCAAGAAAAAAAAAATCTCCCGCACGAACGTTTCGTCGAACTTAGGGTCTTCCGAGACGGGAAACGTTGCGGAAATTGATCGTCATTCCGAGTGCAAATGTACTTGAGAATATTGAGTTGCCCTTAAGTATAAGTACCTAACCTTAAGAATTGAAAATGACGCTGTTAATGCGTGCAAAGAAACTCGACGCAGAAGCTTTCCCTGCGGGGAAATAGTGCCCTATAGAGGGCTCAGTAGTTGAAAGAAATACCCTGGTTGGACTTCGATGAAAATCTTTTTAAAAAGTCTGCAATAAAAGCAGTGTTCACTGCTCCTGAGCTGCTGCAATTCGCGGTGATCTTGTCACTTTATACTCCCACTTCCTCAAGCTAATTCACCAGCGTTCTTTCTCGCACTTCCTTCAAATAATGGTATGTTAATTTACGCGTGAATTAGTCAATGCTATCGACAGAGCATCCGATAGAAATGCGTTTAAAAAAATCACGATTCAATCATAATTTAGTCCATTAAATTAATCAGCTTTAAAAATAAAACAGTAGATGTATTCTGAAATTTTTTGAATTTGGTTTCGTCATTCTTTTTCCTCCACATTAATTCCCAAAGATAAGTATTCAGCACCTGTCTGCCTGTCACAAATTGCCATTTTTTTAGTCTTGACCAGGACACGCTAACCGATTATTTCCTGCCTCACATCTGTGAGCGGGTGGTGAGTTATGCAGATACGAGATGCGAGATGCAGTAACACACTCGTAGCTAATCGCAATTGTTCCTCTTCTGTCGTTCTATAGCTTATCCTGCTTAAACTTTAATTTGGGAGTGGCATCATCCCAGATGATTCTTTCCATCCCGTGAAATTTCTTGGACGTTTTTTCTTCCGTTTCCTCTCCCGCATCCTCAGTTCTTGGACTAGTAGGAAAGATTGGCGAAGAAGCTCTTCTCCAGCTCTCTGTCACTAGAGGAAAGCCATTGTGTCGCCGAAAGTATCCTTGTTTGTCTCCCTCAGCCTAAGGAAAACAAGACTATGCATCTCAGATCGAGGATATAAGGCGATAGAACTCTTGGCGGCTTGCTTTGAAGTAATGGACGTCAATGAGACCTATATTCCCGTGATTCCGACAACGATTTAAAAAAAAATAAATTGTTAGCGAACAGATTGTTTTGCCCGTCTGGAATTCATCAGAAGTAAAAGAAGGCGCGAATCGCAAAACTCTGATTCAAACTAAACGAATGAATGACGTGAAGACAAAAGAAAACGATACATTTGGTGCAATTAGATTGCGTTCATCAGATAATATCAATCAAATAGCGTCGATTCCTCCTTCGGAGGCAAGGCAAAATGCCGATTCCGTGCTCCTCCGGACAATAAGCACACAGGCGGGCGTGGAGGTCGTTCAGGCCTAGCGCCTCGGAGTGGGACGCACAATACAATTTTCGCAACGATCTGGGTCATTTAAGGGGAACAATAACCTTTAGTTCCACCGTGACGCAGGACTTAATAATACGCGACAAAGTGTGCAAAAAAGGAAGGGGAAGAAATTATCCTCCGAATTATCGGGAACGGAGATGATGAAACTATGAGTCTCAAAAGCAACAACAGAGGAATTCTCTCAAAATAATGGGTTAGAAAAGAGGAATGAGGGAGATTAAACGTTAAAAAGGAGACTAGTGAACACAAGAGACAAACCGCGAAGACAAACTTGCTTTCAGTTAGTTTCTCTGGGAACTTAGGCTCCATTTTAAAGGCACCAATGATTTAATGGCTCGTATACGCACCCGCTAATATGATCTCAGATTTCATCCACAAAGTTGACATGAGAGCTTTACCAGTTTTCCCCCAGGGACATGCGCAAAGATGTGTGGCGATTAAAAATAAAAGTAGATACACTGAGAATGACAAATACCTAGGCATGAATTTTAATCATTGGTCATTATTTTATCTAGTTGCTTTAATTATATAGTCAAGTTTCATCGTAAACGTCTAAAACACCCATTAGCGGCGTTTGAAAATAGTGAAAATAACTAATACCAATAGCATTTATCACATCGAAAGAATAATGACGTGTAGAATCGTGTCTATACCTAAGCCAATTTCATCTGACAAACAAGATAAGTTATTATTCTCTACTTCACAAACGAATTAGTCAATATCCTCGCTGTTGGTCCAATATAGTTATCATAAAGGAAGATATTTTATAGGTAATTCAAATGGATACGGACAGACATAAAATGACGGTTTACAGAGAAGGAGCGATGGCGTAATTGAATGTTTGAGGTGGTGTCGAGTATTTCTACCAAGGTGGGAATTTCAACAATAAAACGGATGGCAGACATTCCCTTATTTCCGCAACAAGCTCAAAATTGCATGCGGTCGGTACAAACATTAAAAATACCTTCAATTAGCCTTAAAACATCATACGCAAAGTATAAAATATCTTTTACTGCTTATTTAGATTATTGTAGTCAAGTATTCAATATTTTATTTATAAAATAACATGATAATTACATTTCATTTTCCTCAAAGTGCGAGTTTATTTTTGCAGGCGTTTATGGCTGTATTCTCGTGAGTGTATTCTGTGACTCCAATGCATAGGATTAATATTCCATGCCTAATAATTTGATAAAAATCTTACACATATTAAGAAAATTATTGTATTTATATTGGTAATATATAACAATATTTTACTAACCCAACTTGTACGGAATTTTCTAGAAATTAATTTTTATTACGTGAGACATAGAAACTAAGTTATTCAAATGATATTTCTACATATGTGTGAATAAACAAAGCACCACACCTGTTATTATTTCAGAGAAGAAAGCACCAAAGGGGAGATGTCCTATAGCAAATGCAAAATGTTTAACGTAACGGCGGAAGATATAATTATGGAGCAATTCTTTAATCAGACTGTGATTCACAAAGAAATAATTGGCAAGTATTTTAATTATTTAATATTTCTTAATAACGTTATATTAAAATCGAATAATACTGAGAATAGTCACCAAAAGATAATTTAAGGATTAAGTTCTAATCCATAAACTAACTTAAAATATTGCATGGAAACTAATCAGATAAGTAGTATTAGCAAATACCATTTCCTTATAAATTTACATTTATTAAAAATAAATAAATTTGTACATATAAATTTGGGTAGTCCAGTTGGAGCGTGGGGCTCCTGACCGGAGGGCCCAGGTACGATTCCGGGTGACGCCTCTTGGCACCCTCAGCTGCACACAAACTCTGTACCATTTTTCGGGTACCAGGCCATTCTGAGAAATCACAGGCGGTACAGGGAAAGGAACTGGCAACCCTACCCTTATGCGTGAATTTCACACGCTCTGTACCGCCGCCACCGTACTGCCTCACCAACTAAACCGAACTTCGCGTTCGGGTTGTTTACTTAAATAGTTAGCAGAGCCCATATACCAAAACATTTCCCTGCTATTCGCAGATTATGAAATGAAAAAAAACCTTATATTTTCTAACCTTATGGTACGTTATTCTACCTTATGGTTTCGTTGAAGGTACTTATTAACATGAAAATAAGGAATGAATAAGCTGCAATAATTAATTAAAGGCAGCGATATGTGCTTAAGTGTTCATGCCTAATTTTAAAATATTCATATTCATCTTTATCTATATAAGCTTATTTTATGATCTTTTATTCAAAGAAGAATTACAAAAGTTCGAAAAGATATTTCCTCTCGTAAAATTGAACTGTTATTTTTTAGCAATTATTGCAATAACTATTGCATATACTGCAGTGATAGGGTTTCAGCCTATTTGAGACAAGAACAATCTATGATCTATGAACAATCTATCTATCTATGAACAACCTATGTAGAGATATGATTGTGTTATGATATTGTGATCAAGTGCGCTATAGTATGTAGACAGTGTTTGTTGTAAACGCCACCTATTGTTTCTATCACTAAAGACCCAAATACAACCAGTGAAAATCAAAAATTTTTATCATTATATTTTATATTTGATTGCCTAGAATGAGCGGAGTAACCTTTCGGGCAAGAAAAATATAGGTCACAGATAAAGTGCTCTCATAAGCTCAAAATTGAATAAAATATTTTCCTTAATTTTATTTGAGTTAATTAATTATTCATTTATTATATTTTCATATAGCTGTGTATTTTGAAGGGCAGTCATTTCGTAATTTTCTCAACGCAGCCATCATTCTCCCAATAAATTCTACGTTTTCATTTATCTGCCTTCTCAATCTCAACTACAGGTTGCCAGTATGGCTGGGAATACGACAAGACTTGGTACACCAGAACCACTCCTTCCGACAACGATTGGGTGTGTGAGAATGAACTCAGAGTAACAAATATTTTCATGTACGCAAGGATTGGAGATGTAGTTGGCGCTTTTGTTTTTGGTCAACTGGGTGACACGTGAGTTCCGCACTGAAAAATAATGTTTATATGCACTCTGTATTCCACGGTTAAACAAGCAGTATAATTTTTCAAATTATAGATTATTTCAAATATATCAATTTTTTTAAATTTCAACTAAGAATAAAATGATCTCACAAATTGATCTCAAAAGACACATTTATAAAGCCTATTTGTAAGGATGAGTAATTTATGAATAAAATGAAAGAATGAAAAATTAATGTGCATTCCTGAAGCATAGTCACAGTTTTCCTTCTTCATCAAAATAAACTTATCTTGTGCCTTCAAAATGGTTAAGCTTAAAGTAATTAATTATGAATCTTCATTGAGAAAAGGTAAGTAGTTTTAAGGCCTCACTCAGTAATTGTTGGTGCACATGGTGATTGGAAGCAGTTTTATGAACTTCAATGACTTTCAATGCACATATAAGGATGCCTTTGCATGCTCTCACTTCTTCATCCTTCTTCTATATTTAAAGGGTAAATTAAAAAAAATATATCTTAACGCATGTGGATGATTAATAAGGACTTGTGTGTGGCCTGAGACTATCGTGTTTCTATTCTGCTTTGACACAAAGTACATCTCAATCAATGCCTATCCACGGAGCCTAATTACACAGTCTCTAGTCCATGATTCATGCCCCCGAGCCGGGTGACTTATGTGCACTAATTCATTTTCGTCTCAGGATTGGGCGCAAGAAAGTGTTCATGGCCGCGATATTGCTGCTGGTCCTTGGTCGGACGGCTGCCGCTCTTTGTTCCGGGATCTATCCCCTCTTCGCCATTTGCATATTCCTCTCCAACTCCAGTCTCCTGCCCGTCTTCCAGTCGCCCCTGGCTATTGGTAAGGATCCTGAACGCAGTGTAAGATTTATGCGACTTGAGTGCGTGGAATTCCCTCGCATCCAGAACGCCTCTGACTCTTGGCGCAATTCGCTGCTTGCCCGAGTGTTACCAGTCAAGTATGAGGAAGGGAAAAAGTTATCCAGGGCCATCGCATTGAAATTCTAAGTCGACTAACTTGAGAGGTTGCAAGTAAAAAATCTGGGCACGTCCTTATATTTGCTTAAGTACTTGGTAATGAGAAATTTAGATTGTATATTTGATAAATTTAAAACAAAGTTCACCCGCTGATTGAATGCTAAGTTTCCCTGTTGTTGCCTCAATAATTATTTAAAAAAAACTACTTTACCTGTATCTTTAACCCTGGTAATAATGCTATGCGTACGATTCCATAGTGGTACTGTTATAAATGTGAGAAACAAAGATAACTGTACATATTTTCTCGAGAATCCATTTACCGTAACGAAACTCTACTGGACCGCTATGATGTCATAGTTTTAGCTTAATACGCACTTAAGAAAATATCTAAAAATACGTTAATTTTACGACAGTAATTCAAATTAGTGCGTAAATCACCGAATATTCGACGATAACTGTTATTGATAAAAAGAAATCTTTGTTTGCAGGAACCGAGTTTTGTTGCAAGGAAAGGCGCTCTAGAATCAACATGCTACAATGCGTAGGCTGGACTCTGGGAATTAGCCTGACACCACTTTTGGCGTGGGTTGTGGGCGATTGGGTCATATTGACACTCGCAACAACCCTTCCCTCAATAATTTTCCTAGTAATTGTCAAGTAAGTATTTATTGTGTCTTTCTTTGCTGTCAATTTACATAAATAGTTGCTTGAATAAAAGTTATATTTTGCAATGGCAAATTAATAATAATAATATTCAAATAGAGTTACGAAATAGGTATATCCTATATTGTGTCCAAGTTTTTATGCAAGCGGAGCTAATCATTATTGGAAAAGCATACTCATAGGCCATACATTAGTGCATATAATTTGAAACGTTAATAACTAAGTAAAATAAAATTACCTTTTTTACGGAGTGATGTGAAATTAGCTAGAAATATATATTTTTCTTTCAGAGTATTTTCCAATATATGTAAACCCTAGTTCTTACAGTTTAATTAATTATATGGATAATAACCGGAGTGTGCAGAAACATTGGCTAGAACTATCAATATTTTCTATTTACGCAATAATCACTAGAAAATAACAACTTTCAATGAGTTGCGAGTCACTGAATTATGACAACGTTTTAATTTAAAGTTTTACGTAGCCAACTAATGTAAAAGCGCTCTAGACTCCAGATTATGTATTATCTATCTATGCCTATATATATCTGAATATATTATCCGTATTAAGTTTATTTTATAATTTTTATTTTCATGTTCAACTTCATTATTGTGGGTCAAGGTAGATTTAACTCATTAATTAGTTAAAAAATTGGACAATATTAAGCGTAATTTTTTAATTGAATAAGAAAAGCAAATCCTCATATTTTTTTAAGTCTTGCTGTGTAATATATATGAGGTTTTGACGGTACCTGCAGATAATATCGTTGGTGGTTAGTAATATGTCTTCACTAACCACGAATTGAGTAAAAAAGCTCTAAATAACCTCTAAATAGCATAGAAAAGAAGAAAGTTCATGAAATATCTCTTATGTATAGAGAAATGCTATCCCTTGCAATGAAGACTAATTTTTCTATCGCTATATACCCATTATGGAATACTCCCGCATGGAATATCAATCCATTGATTCTCATTGACTATTCGAGCTATCCTGTCATATCCAATCTTTTAGTTTCTTCAAAGTTGGTTTTAGTATTGTATTTCTTCACATAATATGAAAAAAACATTACAGAAAAATGATTTAACTAATAAAGACTAAAAACCTGTTGAAATAACTATCACTTAAATCAGCATCTTCATGGTTTAAAGTATTTTCAAATATTATTTGGTCTACATATAAATCCAAATAGACAGAAGTTAAGAAAAGTTTGCAATAAAATAAATTATTGTTAATAGAGAACGAACAGTTTAGGGGTGGGTTATGTAGTAGAATTAGAAAATAATCTTATCTTCAATTAGATACTATTTTTATGAACTTTAGATCTCTGACCATTTAAGGAACACATACCGATTGGGTGTATTATTGCACTTGCTGAAGTAAAAAAATGAGGTCGATTTTGAAGCGAATTTGCTAACGCAAAATAAAAAAAAATCTCTGGAACCAATATTTGACAAACTTACAGATGATGTTGCAGACAGTAAATACGAGATATACCTGATATAATAGACGACGTGTATCGCTGACAACTCACAATTCGGTAGTCTCCACTATGCATTTTAGGGAAAAGGAATACGTAGTTTGCACTATTATCGAGGATAAAAACTAATGAAGCATATAAAATGTTGATTTCATGGACACCTCGAGTGCAACATGAATGTTATCCACCTTATCGACTCTTGAAAGGGTGGGAGTGATGTACGGAGAGGCTGGGAGTGTTACAGACTTTTACTACATCTCCCGAGAACTCTCTCTATTGCAGATATTTGATGGCAATGCCTAGAGGTGCCATTTTAACACTTACGACGATTTATCCCAAGTTTCGGGGAATTTTTTTATTACCCCTCTGGGCATAGGGAATCAGATTTGAAACACTGTAGAAGTGTTGGGTTTGAGGATGCGTCGACGGCTAAGGTCATTTTGCACCGAATTTAAAAAATAGCATTTTTTTCCTGACTAAGTACTTCGGAAAGAGAAAACGGCATTGAAAATTCATTACGAAGAAATAAAATAAGAGTGAAATAATTTGATCGGAGTGGTCAGACCAAATTAACACTGATGAAAGGGACCGGTCGATTATAATAATTAAATGCTTCGCCGAAGGTTAAGATGGTAATAAATCACGTAAGCAGTTTCTTATAAGTAGCAGATACCTACATAAAATGGGTTAAATTACACCTCCCTTCTTCATGTTATTTGTGCATGCGATCGAAATAGCGTGGTGGCTTCTCACGTTGAAGGCTGGAGCTCAAAACCTTATAAATGCTATTTTTATAGCTAGATCTTTTCTCAAGTATAATAGAGCAGCATTGTTCCGTGTATCACAAATAATTTTGTTTCCTCTGAGAAATTTCTCATAAAATGATACAATTTTAAGTTTTTCAATAGATTTCTATTGGGGTCAGTATACCTCTCGGAATATTCATTTTTAAATTAAAACAGAAGAAAAATATAAATAAATAAAAGGGCATCATGTGATATTTTTACCTCCGTCCAGGAAAAAATAGCCTTGCACTAGGGATTTCCAGAAGATTTGAGTTGGCGATAATGCTAACACTTAGCACACCCCAGAACGCATTGACGTCAAGAATCGCGCTAACATCGGGTTCCTCATTCCACAGCGTGCTTATTGGATTCAATATCCTAACTTTAATTCATACTTGTTCTAGTGTCTATAGTGATAGCATAGTGTTCTAGTGTCGGCGTCCTGCCCTTATGTATCCAATGCTAACTAAATTTTTATCACCATTTAGAGGTGATATCTAAGACAAAAAACTAAGCAAGGCACTCTCTTCTATAATCTCAACGTTTTACCTACTTTAATTTCTAAATTCCACCCGCGAGGTGGAATCTGAAGACGATTTACGAAAATTCCGAAAAAAACTCCAATTAGCCATAATGAAAACTTTCCTGACTCCAAGCTAACCATAATCTAGAAAACGCTTTAGATGATCATCCCTACTGTAAATATTTTAATATTAATTTACGCAATCTTTGAAATTATGGTTGAATCTGCAAAGAATTTTTTAACGTTTATTTTTTTAGGTTTCATCTAATATCTATAGTCTAGTCTATCTATAGTCGCAGGGATGGTAAAACGGCAACTTTCATCAAAAGTTTATGTATTAAAAAAGTCACAGTAATCAATCTGAAGGTTGGTTTGGTAGGGGAGGGTAGAGCTCACCCAGTACTAAGCTCAACGCCGTGTGAAATTTACACATCAGGATGGGTGGCG
>LYUA01000236.1:37289-49096 GCA_002093875.1 Calopteryx splendens | reverse complement strand
AAGATGGGACTATGCAGAGGCTGACAAAAAGTCATGCAATTATCTAGTTTTTCTTTATTTAATAATGATGTTTTCAACTTATCTTTTTAGTAGTCTCTGTTATCTAAAAATACTAGTTTCAATAGAAAATGTTTGAAATAATATATTACTAATGTGCCTGAAAATCAAAATATTGTTTATAAAAATATGTTGTTAAATTTTATGACAGTGAAATAATTACATTTACTTTTCAGACAGTGTAAAAAAATTGAATAATTATTAACTAGTGCAACTTAAATAAAGTAAAAAAACCTCATGTAGATACATAAAAAAATAGCTCCATGTTTTTTTTCCTAAGGTGCTACATTTTATTAAATTACCCTCAGCATTTCTCGCTAGTATCCCAGAAAGGGGTTAGCACTAAGAGGGTTAATGATGAAAGGGGGAAAAAATCCCAAGAAGGATAAACGTTTTTGAAATTCTAGACTCATTGCCAACTTCTGGGAAACTGAAATAAAATTGCTTACCATACAGTAGCATTAATATCATGGCCTCCCAACCACGTCTTTTCCTTCTTGCACAGGGCTCTGCTATCATGATTTCTGCTTCAGCTGTGTGTAAGCCATCACTATCATCCTTGGGCATAATAAATAAATTTGTATCTCCTATCATAGATCCTGGAAATTTAGTATGGCCGCACGTTAATATCACAATCAGGGAATTTGTATATGCCTTAAAATATAGTATATATTTCAGCTGTTGAATGTGACAGCTGATACACAAGTACCTGCATTAACTTGTATACCCTGTGACCACCCACTTGCATAAGACAAGGAGGGCAATAATTCACGAAAATGAATAACGACTTTAAAAGGGATTGATTCTCACACATACACCTCAAATTTTATTTAAATGGTCAAATCAGTTACCCAGTAGGGGCATGGCAGCTCAGTGGGTAGAGTGCTTGGCTACTGACCAGAGGGCACGGGGTCAAATATCGGTGAATCTGGACTCCCTCAGCTTTACCCAAGTTGTGAGATTTTTCATCACCCACCAAACCAACCTTGGGATTGATTAATTGTAATATTGTGTTAATGGTGGGTTATTTAGAAAATGAAAACAAGTTTGAATCAAACAAGAATTATTTAAGGAATTTTGGAAGTACAACCAAGATTTTAACTTTTTTAAATAATGCTTATTATTATAATACTGTTTAGAAAGTGACTTGCTGTGTTTTCCTAACCATTACACACATTTCCTGCAATTAAAGAGAGTGCAAGCTAATAATTCTGATTCTGAGGATTAATGAGATAAACTACAAGAGTGATGTGTACTATGTCCCTATAAAAACAGAAAAAAAGAATAAGACATCACTCTAAACTTTCGTGAACATAGAACAATTCACACAAAGCAAATATTAAGTAGGTATACGTCTCAATGTGAAATCACAACAACAGTATTAAGTAGCTCGGCCATCTGCTATCTTAAGCTGATGGAAAATAACTCTCTAGTCCTGAGTTTGGCCGCAAGCAGTTTTTTCATTATAATCTTTCAGGTTGTTTCAAAATCCATAGCTTTCAGCTCTGATAAAGAAATGTAGGTAGTTATATTTACATTCGATAACGCTTCAGTTGCGAATACTTAGTTAATAATATCGTCTCAAATTCGATAATCTAAAGCTCAAGTAATAATAACAAGTGCGATAAACAATCTCACATACAATTTTTCAAATTATTTTAACAATTGCATTTAAATGCAGAGAATATATTTGTATCTATAACACATGCGTAGTAGCATGAGAAGGTATACTGCCAAAAACTGTAGACAAAGAGTTCAGGGTTACGGAAACTTGCATACCTATTTCATCTTTATCTTCTTTGAACATATCCAAGTCGATAATTATAAAGGTGCACTCTGAAATAAATCATAACCCTCGATTACTGTCGTCAGAATTGACCCAGGAAGTCAATACCAAACGAAAAAATAAACACTAACTATCATCATCTTCCAACCATTTCCTTTGCATTTCGTATTCCTCTTCAAGAGATAAAGGCTCAGAAGCAGTCAACTGAAGAAGCTCTGGGGATTTCATCCATTCATGATACCTTTTCAGATACAATAGCATAATGATTCAAACTGGACTGAAGACATTTATACACATTTAAAAAACTGTATATTCATTCAAGAAGTCAAAACTTATTTAAAATTGAATGTGACGCCATTTAGCTAAGCTATCAGCTAAATTTCGATAAATATCCTAAACAAAAATTCGTCGTTTTATGGTGAACCATCTTAAACATAACTAGGCTTCTATCTATTCATAAAAATAAACTCTTTATGGGGCACGGCTCACAACCAAACACAAAAGATAAGATTGGAACGAATTAATTACTTTAGGACCATATGGCTTTTGTAAGGCAATAGCATAACATTTTCGCCAACCAACATCAACTGAGAATTTCTTCGCATTATCTGTTTTCAGTGAGACAAGCGTCGAGTATTCAAAAATATTCACTGAAAGTAATCTCTTTGGCCCGATCTCCAGTTCCTTCAATAGCACAGAATAGAAGGTTAAAAGCTTTAAAAGGGTTAAAAAATTAACATAACATCGACACCTGGGGGACACCGACTTCTCCAGGTGACAAGTTTCGCTCATCTTCTTTTAAATCTTTTAAATGGACAACAACGCAGCGACGCAGCGATATGCGCATTATTAAGTAAACTCTGCGACGTCTGCTAAAGGGCTAAAGTAACTGTTCATGTGTATCTCACTGTATTTATCTCTTGGACTGTGTTGGCTAAAGAAGACTCTGAATGCCTGAATATCTTTACTATTCCATTTTGGAGGCAAGTAAACCAATTTTGAAAGGTTTTACATTCATCCCCTTATGACAAATTTCTTGAATATGTTAACGACACATAATAATATGATTTGCAGAGACATATTTTATAAGTCACATATGCAAAATTTATGATAAACGGGTCCAAGTGTTTAGTTTAAGAATATTTTTTTTCATCAGTTAATTTCAGGTATAGAAAAATGAAACATATTTACAGGCGCTACTTCGGATTGGCCAAAAACCTTGTGCCAGCACAATTCAGGAGTATTTCCTCGAGCGTTGTCGATGTGGCCATTGACCCAAATCAAGCAGCATCATTTGATGAGCCCTGTATACTTGTAAATGAAAGAGATGAAGTCATTGGCAGAGCAAGTAAGAGGGACTGTCACTTAGTCGGTGGAAGTAAAAACCACGATGGGCTCCTCCTGCACCGTGCTTTTAGCGTATTTCTTTTTAACTCCAAAGGAGAGATGTTAGTTCAGAGACGTTCAAATTATAAGGTTACTTTCCCTGGAGAATTCGCAAATGCCTGCTGCAGTCACCCTTTGTATACAGATGAGGAGTTGGAAGAAAATGGGCAAGACAGTGAAACGATTGCCATCGGAGTCAAGAGAGCAGCGTCTCGTAGATTAGAATTTGAGCTTGGTATACCTGTTGAACAAACGCGTCCTGGATGTTTTATGTACCTCACCCGATTCCATTACCATTCCTTTAGTGGAATGAATGGTCCACAAAAGAGCATTGAGGCTCGAGGGAATATTCCCGTGTGGGGAGAACATGAAATAGATTACATCTTAATATTAAAAGGTGATATGGAGATTAAGCCAAACCCAAATGAGGTAAGATATTGTAAATAGCGAAGCCGTTATTTGAGAATCCCACAAGCTACATGAATTGCGTCCAAAATGAAAAAGCTGATGAAAATTATTATGGAAGATGTATCTTATTTTAAAGGTTGATGATAAAGATTAGTGCACTTTTTCTTTTAACAGGTGATGGAGGTTAAGCTTATTAATAGAGAGGGACTTGTTCCATTTCTTCACTCTCTGTCACAAAAAGGGATCAGAATAACACCATGGTTTAAATTGGTGGTAAAACATTGGCTTCCCCTTTGGTGGGAAAACCTCCATCAGTTAGAGAAATTTCAAGACCATCACACAATTCACAAGTTATGAATGGTTTCACTGTGAGGAACTGGATCAAATCATTCAAAACAGGCCGTGCTTTATTCAGATGAGTTTTCAAACTTGATGGACCACCATGCAGTTACCCTGATGAGGCTGTAACACTGGAAGAGACGTCTTCTGCATTAATCTGATGAAATATTTTTGTATGTTACACACCAAAGTTGCAAAATGTGTATGTTTTATAAAATTCATTTATATTTATGCAAAAATTTAATAAGAATACACTGATGTGTTTTTCATAAAATGCTTGATTAATAATTCACAAAAGTCAAATGTAATAGTGGGCTTGTTCACAACTATTAATCGTATATTCTGATTAGGCCATAAAAAAGTTATATTTTACCATTCTTTAATCTGTTGCCTAGTTTCAGAGTTATAGACGATTAATATTGAAGGTCTTAACTCTTTTTGGCAAAGGCTCATAGTTATGTAATGTCACAAGTCACTTCCATCCAATTGCCATATGGTGCTTATGTCTTAGCTTGCTGTTCAGAGCCAATGACACTTTTTTTTACTAATTATTATTGTTTGGGGTCTACATTTTGAATGCAGGAATAAATGAGATTTTGTATGAGTGTATGACCCCATTCATTCATTAGCTTTTTTTTAATACCCAAATATTACTTATTTATGTGTCTTAACCATTTTGAGAGCCATTAGTGTGGATTTGTTAGTTGATTTTTCTGATATTCATATGCATTAGACATTCTATATAGGTAATTTGAATCTACTTTTCTTTTTATGCACTTCTTTTACTCAATTGCATTTACCTTTTTGTTCCATAAAAACTCATTTAATGGGAATTTATTCTTTAGATCAAAGGTTTGTATCAGTTTTTCATGAAATATGAATGGAGATTTTTCACTGATTCTGGTCTCAAAATAATTTTACCCACCAAACTGCAGAATTTTCTCCTCAAGCTGTTGGATAATTATTTTAAGTTATTGCATTACACATTTTACTGAGTTTGGTGTGCTTTTTAAATGAAAGATTATCATAATTAATGAGCTTAAAACTTAATTTTTTTAATGATATGATCTGCTGCCCATCTTTCATTAAGTATTTAAGATAAGACCACATAAAGTAGTAACTTGCCAATTTGTAGCGGAACTTGTAGCAAAATTTCGATAAAGACGTTTATATTCAAACAGCATCAATGCCTCATACTTAAGTGAGGCCTCACTAAAGTGAGTCTCTCCCGGGAGATATATTTTATCTGAAACAAACCAGTCATCAAGTCAACCAGTCATCTGTGATTTTTATCTTATCTGTCATAGTGTATGATGTTATGCAAATCTAACAAATGGTTTATGCAAGATATTTAAACAACTTGATGTAATCGATACATACGTGAAATATCATATTTCACAGTTTTTTGGGAAATCTTAGTGATAAAAGACCATCACTGTAGACATCCACACAAAATAAACATATAAAACTGTAAAAACTTTCAGCTATAGGACAAGCAATATGAAATCCCTCTGTCAGGTTCAAAGAACAAATTGCACATTTCTAAAATGTATAATTTTCACAATCAGCAGTTGCTAATAAGACACCCCATCACAGTCAAAGACCTCACTTCATTGAACCTACAGAAAACGAAAAAACTAGACACATATGAAGTCTCTACAAACACCGGGGAAAATATTATGAAAACTGAGCCAGATGCCATAATTAATCAGTAAGCATTTGGACACGTAAAAGAACTCAAACCAACTTACATAAAGGAATATATTTACCACTCCCAACCATTGAAGTCACAAACTTCCCATTTTGCCACACCCATTCATCCTCCCATTTCCTCCCAAAAATAAAATTGCATTGGTATTGCCCTTCCTCGCCTCTCCCAACAGCTTCACTTGACCAGGGTGTGTGCTTCAGCTGTTTTCCAAAAATCGCTGATAGGCTATCAAATATTCATCAATATTACTTGACTGATCATTGTCTCTCATGATACATCAGTCTTAGACCCATATCGTCTCCCGCAACTGGAAGCGTCTAAGGGGTCTTGTACGTCAAAATATGCCATGTGATATCCCAGTCTTTGGAGTTTCTGAGGAGTCTCTTACATTAAAAATTACTTGGATATTTCTTATGTAGGAGATCTAGATATAACTAATTTTAGAGACTCCCAGAGCAAGGAGACTGTTGATATAGGCCTTAGTAGAGAAATAATTCAGTAAGTGTATTAATTCTTCTTTCCTGAAAAAATAGCAAATTGGAAGAGGGTATTAATCAGGGGCGAGGAGTTTTATTTTCCTAATACAAATGAGTACTGTAAGTACAGAAAGTAATAGTTATTTGGATAATTAGTATCCAATTGAAAATGAGATGTTGTAGGGGGGTAAGGAATGTAGCAATTTCATATTGCTTGAATATTATATTTTTACAGCACATTTTAATTTACTTTCCATTTAAGCATATGAAAAGGCAAGCCTGTGGTCAAGCTTTCCATTGGAAAGGATCAAAATAATAGTCATTATTAAATACTCAGTTGAATTAGCTCCCGTTTCTTTGGGATTAACAAAAACTTTAAAGAGGGATCTACCTGAAATTTCTTTCGAGATGAATTTTGCTGTCATGAACAAGATAATTTCTTATGCCATCCAGCTAGTTCTTACAAACCTTTACTGGAAGTTTTGAAAATTATTTATGGTCGAGTGCCTATTATAATTAATTCTTAAAAAGATAAATTGTTTTAATTTTTAAAATCTTTGATTTTTCTCTTCTAACTATTAAGGTATTTTCCTCCATGCCATATCTAAAACCATCTTTAAGTAGTAATTGACCAGTTTACATTTGACTTTTGTTTCATTTTCCAAGCTACCTGCAGTCTATTTTATTTTACCTGCCTAAGAATCATGAATTGTCATATTATAGCATAAGCATTGTAAAATCTATGTAATATCTGTAATGAAACCATAAAAGATATTCCATTTTTTATAATAATTTTGAGAAGGAGTGTCTTTCAATAGCATCTTTAGCTATAGATTTATTTGCTAAAAAAATTTATTTTGATCTAAATGGTTTTTTATGGTTGATTATTTATGCGCCATTTTTATAATTTTTAAAATATTGATTGTTGGTTTTCATATACACAAATTATGTCACTTTTGAAGACTAAATAATGTATTTTATTTTTGATAATAATATACTATTTATAGTTATTAATCCAACTAATATAGCATTGGAATTGTGATTAATATGTTTTGTAATGACAATGGACATTAGGTCATTTTGGGAAATTGTAATTTACCATAATATTTTTGTCTATACATTTTGTACCAACTTTAATGCAATTAAAATTATATTTTTAGTGGAGTAATGTCAATTAATTTTTTAACAGGAAATTGAACTCTGCTTAGGCCATTCATAATCCAGGCCTGTACCTTACCTCTTTTTTTATGCTTTGAAATAAGAAAAACATTTTCGTAGTCTTTCAATCCTAAGTTTAGTACAGTGCAGCCCTACATTTTTCCTTATCCCATGTCAATTCTCTCACTCCACAGTAGGTCTTCCTTCTTACATCCCTCTACTTGTTCCACATATTTTTCCCACGGTCTTCCCTATGTGACTATCCCTTCTATTCTACCTTTGATTATATTCCCAACAAATCTGTTGTGAAGTGACCAAACCATCTGGTTCCTTTCCGTGTGGTTCTCCCTATGTCTTTTCCTCTTCTGATCTTCTCTGTACATCTTCATTTCTAGCTTTATCTGTCCATTTGATTTCAGCAATTTTCTTCAATGACAGGTTTTGAAAGGCTTCTATGCTTCCTAGCTCTGTTTTTCCGATGTTCCATGTTTCTAATCAGTAGAGTATATGCTCCATATGAATGCCTTCATGTACTTCTTCCTTGTTTGCAACTTTATCTTCTTCGAGCTTAAAATTTGTCTCTTCATAATAAACATCATCTTGGCTTGAGCTATTCTGTACATAATGTCCATCGAGCTTTTCCCGCTGTCAGCTTCTCTCTGCATGCTAGTATTTTAGTTTTCACATTGTTAATTTTCATGTTATATTCTTGAAGTAATTTGTCCATTGTGCTCAGTGATGCCTATAGGACTTCCTGATTCATCGCAGTCATAGCATAGACTTGTACTTCCATATTCTTCTATTACTTCCATTCCCTTTCTCTGCTCCAAAGACTTTTTCTAAATGTTCGTATACTTCCTCTATTTCCTCTTCCATATGGTTGGACGTTGGCATATAGACGTGCACAATCACTGTATCCATGGGCTTTCCATCTAACTTGATCATCAGAATTCTCTCATACTAACAATAGGTCTTCATTTTTCTTCCCCTTTCTTTCCTCTCCAGAATTTCTTTTCCCCATTCTTGCTCCAGAAATTACTTGACCCAGTCCATTTCATTTCCTTGGATATTTAACCCTAACCTAGCCATTTCTATCTTAGCATTTTCCAGCTTCCTGACTCCAAAGGACCTCACGTTCCATGTCCCACCCCTACATTTATCAATTTTGACTGATAATAATAATAATTATTATATTATTATGATGATTCCATCCCTGTAGTCCCAACCTGGAGATATGATTGGGGAACGATTTCACCTCTGTAATATTTTACTAAGATGAATGCCATCAATTTACATATGTAAATTCAAGGCTGCATCTTCTAGGGAAATATGAGCTCATCAGGATTAGATTTCTGTGAAACTCAGTGGAATATAACTTATCAAGGATTTCAACAAGCCTGAATACTTGAAAAACCTGTAAAAGTCGAAGAAATTAAGTATTAGTTCAGTAAAACCCTGAATATTTTGGAATTCTATGAGATTCATAAATTTTCCCTCAAAAATAAATATGCTTTCATTTTATAGATTGCATAAAATTGCAGAAAATCAGCTATTAAATGCAAGGGTTGATTTGACAGTAATTGCTAATAATTTTTTGTTAATAAATCAAATACCTACATGCCCAGATGAGCTACATCCAGATATATTTTCACTTGCTGCAAAATGTTTATAGAAAGCAGCCAAACATTTAGCTAAACTATGTTTAAATTCTTCATGCACACTATGTAATGAAGAGTATGCATGAGCCTTTTACCTCCACCCTTCCCTAAATTATTTTCTGTTGTTAAACTCCTGCTTGTGTCTTACATTAGTTTATTGTTTACTTGTAATTACCACTGCATCAGAGTGAGTGAATTTTGGTGTGTTCACAATTTTTAGAAATCAAACAGCTATTCAAGTTATTACCCACAACTTGGCTTTGTATGAGTCAAACTACATTCATCACTATTATCATTAGTGTATAAAATGAGTCAATCACATGGAATATTGATGTCACCATCAACTGTAACCCTTTTGCTGCTAGCCCCTTGCAGGTAGATGGTGGGAAAACTGCCAAGCCAATGACAGGAAGTTAGGAAATAATATTGTTTATGCATTAATATGCAGATAACTGCATTAGATAATCAGATCAGCCTAAATCAGAAAATACTTCCAATGCATCAGAAAATGGCAAATGCTACACATGGTATGTAACTAGTTATTTAATCATCATGGTATTTTATACAGTTTTTGAATATGTTGATATAGGAAAGATAAAAAATGATCATAATCATCTATTTAATTACCTTAAAATTTGATTATTATAAACTACAGATTCATCTTCATTAAAATTTCATGTTAATTTTACTCCCAAGTAGTTCTCGTATCTTATTTTTCCTTAATTAGCTATTAATAATGAAGGTATGGGAGTTAGTTTAAATTGTATACATGTTTGATGTTATTAATTGTCTGTTTGTCCTTCCAGAATTTGAAAAATATCAAACCTATTGAAACAAAAACTTAGTATGCTGCTTAACATATTTCCAATTCATTCATGGGAATTTATTTATCCTTAGTATTTAAATTTGTATTTTTCAATTTTAAATAAATTACTAAAGAAAAGAGCATATTATGCACATCCTTAGTCATATGCAATTATGGAATCATGTGAATTGTGTCAGGTAGCATAATCTGGAGGATGCAATGTGGATCAAAGATGTGTGTATTCATCACAACTACAACATGGTTAGCATTGCATCCAAATTACTTTTCATGCATCAGTCAAGTACAGACTGGAATCCATGAAAAAAATTTCATATTTGGAAGATGAACCTATAGAGCCATGGTAGAAAGTCAGTGCAATGGCCTGTATCTGCAACACTATGCTAAACTCCATCACATCTTTATTCTGTTCTTCTTCCATGATGAATGAGAAATAATGCAAGATATATTAATCAGGGAAATATGAGAAAACTATTTAAAAAGTATTTGGTAAAATAGAGGATATGAGAGAAGTATGGAAATTTGATAGAAGTAAAGGAAATTGATAATAAAACTTTTGTAACCAACCGGTGGCAGTAAATTTTGCTTTCAGATACCCCATTTTCCTCTTTACCACAATTACAGATCTCTCCCTGAATCTGTACAATGTCTGCCAAACCTTTTTCACTTTTATCTATGAATTTCCAAGCTTTCCAGTTCTCTAATTTCCTCTCAATCAGAAAGTATTGTATAATTCCTGAAAATAAATATCATTGCAATCATGGTACTAGTACCATGATTGCAATAAATTTCCCCCATTTATGTGGTATAAATTTCATTTATTTGACATTAGTATTGCAAAACCTGCAGCTCTTGCAAGTTGAAGTATGTTCAATTCGCCGATGTCAACTGCTTGCATTCCACAAATGTTTTTATTCGTGTTGCAGAACAGGAAAAAGTCACATGAGGCTTTGTCTGGACTATAGGAAGTAAGAGGAACACACTTCACATTGATTTTCATGAGACATTTGACAAAAAAATTTGGGATGCATTGGCCATTCAATAATATAGTGCAGCATCCATCCTGTTCTTTGAAATTTGGCCTTTTTCGACTGATGTGGCCATGGAAAATTTTCATTACATCCCCGTATTACCCTCCATATACATTTGTGTGCTGATACACCATTCCCTAATTATCAAAAAATGATATGACCATAAATTTCCCTGCAGAAACCACCACTTCGGCTTTTTAGCCACCAATTTGGCTTTAGGTTGGTGATGCCAGAGATTTCCACACAGAGCTTTGATCAAAATGATGTAGCCAAGTTCAATCTGCAGTGATAACCTTTTTGAAAGAAACTCCTCATCTTCCTATAATGTCATCTGCCAGCAAACCTGCATGGGAATGTCCTGTCTTTTGGGTATGACCATTCTTGGAAACTACCATGTACAAGTATGTCTCATGTGTAATTTTTCTGTTGCCAAAACTTGTGGGTCATGAAAATTTTTATAGTTCTTTTAACAGTGAAAACAGTGAAATTTTTTGTAGTTCTTTTAACATTATTCCATGATCTTCTCTCACAATCGTAGCAGTGGTGCTCAAGTTTACTTTCCTAGGAGCAATTACTGAAGCTTTGGGTCAACCTTCCTTTAAACATTTTAAAACATTTTCTACCAGTGCTCTAGGGAAGAATTGACTCTCCAAAACCCTCCTGTAGCATTATATAGGCCTTGGCGGATGATTTGTTTGGATGAAAGTAGCATATCACTTGTGCTGTATTACTTCTGCATTGCCATGGGAGAAGGGAAAACTTTTCAACTTGCAACAGTTGTCGCTGATAAAATGCTGGAGTCAAATCAATGGCACTTTTAATACATATGCATTATGTATTCTTATTATTCATTATAGAATAATAGAATAGAATGAATTTCTTTGCCTAGAGACCTAAAAGTACAGATTATAAGGCACACCAAACAATAAGTAATTGAACAGAAATAAAATTAACTTAACAAAAATTCTTGTACA
>LYUA01000235.1:1316398-1327405 GCA_002093875.1 Calopteryx splendens | reverse complement strand
CGGAGCGGCCCGTGAGACAACAAGTGATCTCACGTAATTGGCATGACAAGTGGGGACTCGTGGATGCCCTCTCGGGCGTTCGCACACGCCCAAGCGCGCGGTGTGCGTATCCAAGTGGAGGGAAGGGCGATGGGGCGGGGGAGTGACGGGAGGGAGGGAGGAGCGGGGAGGAAGAATTTGCGACCTATCAAAAGAGAGATTCGCACTTCCATTTGGCGGAGTAGTAACGGCGGAAGGAACTCCGGCAGGCATTGACTCAATGTGATGAAGATTTAAGCCCCAAAATGTAATAGCCTTCTTTAATTGAAAATTAAGTTCCCATGGACTATGAGTTTTCGATAACATTATCATTCGCTAAAAAAAATAAATAAATGCTGAACGCCCGTAGCTTTCCTCTTTATATGGCACAAAAATCGGTCCATTTTCTCTGAGCATAATGATTTTGTCTTCCTTTATTCTTCTGTTTTACCTTGCGTTAAAGAAATTTACTCGAAAGCCATGGACCTTTTGCATCAAGCAGCATTACCGAAAAGAACAGTGCTTTTTGGTTGGGGTACCTTTTTTCCGATTAATTAATCCCATTTTATAACAATCTTCTTCTATATCAGCACATGGCCTGTCCATTCAATCTTGAAAATATTATTAACCCACACTGTTTCCTTTCAACCACATTGGGAATTCGAATACGTGTACCGACTCCTTAAAATTCCTATTCTGACTTACTGCCAGGTGTGAGAGTCCTCCAGTCCCTCCAGGGTATTGGTCTCGAGCGTTATTTCATCCTAAAATTCGTCAGTTGATCTTAGAAGTGTAACTAATCGAGCCTCTTACTCTGTATCTCCATAATTTACGACCTCCTGTGCGTTGAAAAGTACCTATTGGGTTCCTTTATTTTTTCAACAACTAATGGCAGAAATGAAACTAAATATTTGAAAACAAGGTGTACAAATTTTAAAAAGAAGTTTGTTCCAAAAGAAACAACTTTAAATGTATCTCTTGTTCCATTTATATCAACATTTTTATAACTGACAGCTTCCTGCATAACGGATGATCCATAATATTTCATAAAACTCCTGAATACGTACAATTTAAAGGAAAACAGTTTTTTTTTCAAATTCAAAAGAATTAATTCCATGTTATTAAACTGAAAGAGAGATTTTTTTTGTTCACGTGGTCATTGATTCCAATTACTAAGTAGCATTTGTCTGATATATTTAAGTGGAATTTTAAATCACTAAATTTACCCGGTGTTTTTTCACTCGTCCTTTATTTAAATTTCTTATTTATCGTTTATCATAATTAATATACTACCTCATCTCTACCTCGGCTTCCAATGCGACTCCTCGTGAAGGATGAGTTATTTTTCTTTCTTCATGTATGTATTTCCTATTTCATATATTCATAAGTCTCAGGTCTTCTGGTAAAAAACAGTTTGTTTTACCTTTCCCTCCTTTTTGGATTATCATTAAATTTTCTAATACATTAACATCCGTGCTTGGCTTCGTTGACCAGTCCTCGGAACAGATTAAATTCCAGTACACCATTCTTGATGGTGGGGCGTGAAAGAGTTAATCCCTTAATCCTATAACAGTAAGACGAGATTCAGTTGACACCTGTTCTTGGACAGTTTCTCTGAATAAGAAGAAGTCAGAAGATGAGACCGTCTGATTTCCGTTCCTCTTTTCTGTGCAGAAACGAGGCGTTGAGATGGCGTAGAAATTACGAATAGGATAGGTTAGTGCTAGAAACAACGTCGTCCAATAGAAACATTATATTACGTACACAGATTCTCATGAACCCCACCTTTCACCTAGATATAAGGGTAAAATTTGTAACAATATCAGTGGTATCCCACATCCTAAAATAAAATATTTTTTCCCTAATACTACACTTGTTGAAACTAAAAAAAGTGAACAGTCATATAAAGTTCGTATACATAGTGGATTTAAGTATGTTAGAAAAATATAAAAGCATAAAACGATTCCCTCGGATAACTGAAAAAAAATCTGTGCTTTAATTAAGTAATAGAGTTAAGTTTGTAGTTTTCCCTGATTAGCTAGCCGAATTAATGTTACGAAAATAGAAAAATGAATATAAGTGCACGTACACACCAAAGGTGATGGCAGCAACAGGAATTGAAAAAAATCTATTGCCTTAGAGAACAATGCTGGAGGAGAGGGAGCAGGAGAGAAAGGTAAAAAGCAGAGGGAAGTCTACGACTGGAGCATTGAAGTTGGAACCGGTATGGTTAAAATTGAAGAGGGCGTGATCATTCTTTTCATTTTAAATTTCACTTTGATTGAATAGAAATACGAAACACAAATCGAGTATGAGGATGCTCCAAAATTTTTTGTGTTATGTTCCATAAGAGCTTAAATTGGCTTATTTAAAAAATGCAATTAATGGTTCAGAGCAAAGAGCTGAAGCAAGAGTGGGCATACGTTGACGACCAAGTGGGCATGGTTGGAGACGACTACAATAGTTCCAATTTGCCAAAAAATAAATTAAATGCTCAAAAAGTTTCCTGGAGAATAAAAATGGAACAAAATTTGAATGGAGACTAATTGGAGAAACCTGAAGTTATTTTTCGAAAAAAATGAGCGAGACATATATTTCATTTGAAGGATTAGCATGAACCTTGTCCTTTAAGTACAGAACCTCAGAGCACAACTTTCGTCACTTGTTTTATTGGCATAAAAGAATTGAATTAAAAAATATTACATGTTTACCCCTAACCAACCAAATATAACTTCTCGAGATGATGGTACTTTGAACGGATTGAGGGAAGTGTAAGGTAAGCTTGAGTAAAGTGGGCTCATATGAATTGAAATTGGAAAATGAAGGTCAAAGTCTATTCCAATATTCTTGACGATAATTTACCCACATTTTTTGCATAAAAATATATTCCCGTTTTCTCGAATTTTACGCTTAACAAAAATAAAATTACGCTTTGATATTTCGCTCAGTAATGACCTACAAATCTGTGTTTCCGGTATGGAGTTCTGATTAAGTTTCATGTATAATATCATGCAAATTCATGTCAATCCTTTGCCAATATTGCAATGTCAATATTTGAATATATTTTTTGATAAAATGCTTGAAGTAGGTATTGGCAATTCAATTTTTTCCCAGGGATATCCAAACAGATCAATTAAAAAATGAGGAAGTCGTGAGTAGAATGAAAAATAGTAAAAAGTAATTGAACTCTGTAAAATAGGGAAGAGAACCTGGATTGGACATATCTAAAGATCAAGGAAGGTTATGGTCGATTTAGAGTTAGGGTAAATGGATGGAATAAAGGTAAATTTAGGTTAACTAGAACGTGAAGCTAGTTTCAGACGATGCGTGAGCAAATGCTACAAGAAATTCAAAAGAGTGGCCGAGCACAGAAAGGATTGGAAGAGAAGAGTCATTAGGATAAAAAAAACAAGGTTGACGGCAAAATAGACGTTTTTCAACTTTCAAAAAATTACTACCTCCCCTCTTTATAAACTTTCTCAATTTTGCAGCTCTAAACTCGAAATATAAAAAGTAGAATCACAAGATTTCCGATTTAAAAGAATTAGTGGCCTAGGATACATTATATACTCTTAAATATGTCCTCCTCCATACATTTTCACACCCATAATATCACCTCAATTATAGGTACTAATTTAGTACTATAAAATGTATTGACTTTTAAAAATTTCTGCAATTTGTACAGTAACTGAAACTCAATTCAAAGAGTCAACATACTTAGCATAGAATATAAAGAAAAATATTCCCAAAAAGATTCCAAAATTAAGTGAGTAATCATAGATTAGTATCGGATTTAGAAAATAGGTATCCTGGACCTCTTGGAAAAAATATTTATTCAGAATCGGGAACCTTTTGGCGGTCGAAGTTATTGATGATTTAGATCTTATAGATGAGATTTGAACATCAAGAAACGGACATGGCGATACCTGGACTATTGGTACTTAGAATACTAAGGTGTGCATAGAACTAGAGTTGATGAATGAAATGACTGCGAGACAAATGGATGTCCGAAGACGAATCAATCCTACTATAGTATGTGAAACCAAGCGTAAGGTTTTTGATGTTGTTAAAAGTGATGGCAATGACCTGCCATTTTGCTCAGGATTTAATGGCAGTGTACTAGGTATTCACAATGCGGGCTTGATTCCTAATGATAGGGAAGGGCATGCAATAAAATATGAGCTGGTATCTCCTTGATAAATCTGGGTCCTTTAAAAGTTAGTATTCCAAGAATTATTACAGTTTCTTGTTATTCAACTAGCACCTTGATGGTACAAGCCTAAGCGTGAAAATACTCTGAATACAATTGAAAAATTGATGGACGCTTGATATCTAGTCAAGTATGGATCTATGGATTTTAAGTGCGTAGGACCTCAATTTAGCCATTTTCCTGTGAGGATATGTGATAATATTTTATATTTTTTCAAGTTCTTTTTGATAAACACAGATACAGAAAGAAAAATTTCGTCTCTAGTTCAGGTAGTTTTTAAGGCACCCAAGCTTCAGTCAAAGACACCATTGTATTAATATTTGAGGAGGATTAAATATTATAATAATTTCATTTACTCGATTTATAGTCCAGTATTTTTTATAAAAGTTCGGGATACATCAATACAAGTAAATAGATCCTTTCAAGAAAAAAGTTGTATTGAAGAAGCAGCCATTTATATCGTTTTTAATATACTGTAATAATATTAAGGTGACATGATGAAGTTTAGCAATAAAAAAGGATCTGTTGAACATAGTTTCCCTGGTGATTTTTATTAATACATATTTTTTAGCAAATAAAGCGTACCTTTGCCAGAAACAGTATTTTGCCCCTTCTAGTATAACTTAAGTTGAGTACCTAATATACACTAAGCTATTTAGTGGTAACAACTTTAAAGTAAGGAATATGACATTTGAACGCTCGTATTAGTTCCTTAAGACTGAATGACACTGAATAAGATTAGAATGACACTGATTAATTTAGTCAGTAAAATTATCATTTGTTTAACGGTATATTTTTATGCACCATCCCAGAAAATATTTTAGCATGAAATCTGAATAAACGCTGTTTAAAATAAAAGTGGATGTTTGAAAAGTCCCACCTCATGGACTGCAACCTTGACGTGGTGAGAGGGCTTGAGTGTTCTGATGACTCTTAGAGTGGTGCTGGTGGGAGAAATAGGTATTGCACAAAAGCATCTCACCCAAGAGGCCATTTAATTGGTGGTGCCACCCTGAAAAAATGCTTGAGTTAGGCAACAGGAAGTCTACACAATCAGTTTTCCCAAGCAAGCATGATGGTCACAAATATGAAAAAGAGCTCTGGAACCCGCAGAAATAAGTACACAGGGACCGGAGTCGTGAATGTCAGCGGCGAAGGCATGCGGTCGTCATCAAACAAGATCCTTTTACAGCCGAGTCGACAGTAGCAAAAAGGAAATGGAAGTGATTGGAGCAGCAATAAAGAATTGGGAGTGAGGTAGGGGTTTACGGCTCAGGAATAAACAATTACCGCAGAGAGAAAGCGAGAGTTTTCCAGGAGGAATAGCTTAATTATAAACAATACCTAATTGAAACACCACAATAAACATTGGTACACGTGGAAAAAGCCGGAAGTTCCAGGGATGATTCAGTAAGATTGCATTATGGTTAAGAATAAATTTAGGAACAGCGTCAACAATGTATAGTTTCCCACATTTGCAACGTATAGTTTCCCGGTAGACGATTCGGGTTCAGACAATAATTGAATGCTCAAGAAGTGTAGTGTTAAAATTCAAGGGGATAGAAAAAAAAGATGAATAATGGAATGGAATACGGAAGCAATAACCTGGATGATAAAAAGGAGTACCAGAAAGCTTTTGACGGGTTTCCGAGCGAGGTCAAGAAAATAATGACAGAATAAGAAAGGTGATAACAGCTCAGTGAAAGGTTAACGAAAGCTGTAAATAAAACAGTAGGAACGGTGAAAGAAAAAATAAGAAATCCATGTCTGTCAGAAGAGATGATTTGGAAGTTACACGAGAGAAGAGAAATGAAAGAGTTTAAATACAAATATAGAAAAAGGACAATGAGAGATATATTAAACTAAGATGATAAACAAATAAGGCGAGAGGAACGTGGCGAAAAGAGCATTACGAGGGCGTGGAGAGTTTATAGAGACATAGTGAAATATATGCATCGTTCAGGAAAGTGAAAGCACTGTCAGATAGTCAGAAAGGAAAAACTGTGCACAGAATTATGTGTACAGCAGGAATAAGCCGTATTAATTGAAGCAGAAGCTATTGAGGCAAGATGAAAAGAATACATAATAAATAGTCAGTGACTTCAGGTATAGAAAGAGAATACGCCAATTAGGGAAGCGAACGTCCAGGAATACTAGATTGTGAGATACAGAAGGTAATAATGGAAATGAAATTGAACAAGGCTGTGGGGGTATATAAAATATCGGAATAATAACCAAAGAGCTTAGGAAAACATGCAAGGGAGTTTTTATGAGGTCTTTTGCGGAATTTATCAGGGTGGAATACAGCCAGTAGACTTCATTAGATTAGTATTAATTCTCATCCCATTAAAAAGGGAAAGTAACATCATGTAAGGCCCATATGGCAATACATTGATTTCTTACGCAGCAAAAGTAGTACCTAGGATCATTAATTTGAGGTAAGAGAGGAGGCAAAACGATAACTTAGGATAGGATCAGTTTGGGTTTTGGAGGGGTAGGGATACGCGTGAATCCATCGCAAGAATGATGGAAAGTAATATAGAATATAGACAGTATTTCTTTTATTCGTAGATTTCCAGAATGCAATTAACACAGTAAGCTAGGAACAACCATTTAATGTATTGCAGAAGATTACGGTGGACTGGATGGATAGGCGACTTGTTCGAAACGTGTAAATGTCTAGACTGCAGAATTGTGGATGGGGAAAAGAAAACGGGTGAGGAGAGGTAGGCAGAGAGTTAAGATAGGGTTGTCCGTTACAGTCGGTGATTTCCAGCGTATGCGTGGAGAAATTTTAAGGGAGACCTGGAAAGGAATAGTTGGGAGGAAAGAGAAGTGGTGTGGAACTGATAAAATCAGACAATTTTTTGGATGGTCTGGCATGTTTTTTGATAGCCAATCAGTCAATGGATCACAGCCATTGCTGAGCGTACTACAGAAGTAGTGTGCGTGCTAGATATGGGATGAAAATAAATTAGACGAAAACGAAGGCATTTAGGTTCTTAAGAAATTGCAAGCTCAATAAAAAAATAGAAAGGGGAGGGAATAAACTTGGGCAGATTGAATATTTTTGCTATTTAGGAAGTGTCTTAGGCTAAAGTGGGTAATGTGGTAAGGATGTCAGAAGAATTGCAATATAAAGAAGAGTTTAAAAAGAGGAGGGAACTGATGACCATGACCTAAGGCAAAGATGTAAAGAAGACTAGTGGAGACGTTGATATGGAGAGCTGCTTTGTATGGCTCGGAAACTTGGTTGTTGAAGTAGGAGGGCAAGCATAGGTTGGAGGCTTTTGAGATGTGGGTGTGGAGAAGGTTTGATGATGAAGGAATGATTTAAGGTACACATTAGGAGTTCCAAATCAAGAAAAACACAGTGAAACAGCAGTTTAAGGAACATAAATTTTAATAATCAATCCCGTAAAACTGTAGTGGAAAATCGACGGAAATAAATTTCTCTAGTTGAGATAGAGTCCAAGAAACAAAACACTGGTAATGGAGACTTCAACATATAAAAGAAACAAAGGAATATGTGGATAATATCGTTAATACTGAGTCACTGGTATAGCATAAATAATGTCATAATACTTCAATCTTGAATGCCACTCCTCACTAAGCTCAGGAATCGCAATCAGATTAGAACTGGTTTATTCTGATTTCTCGGGTGTGGTCAATGGCTCGTTTTGGCTCAGTGGGTGAAATATTTGGCTGCTAATCAGGGTCCCGGGTTAGAATATCGGGTGATTCTTAAGGAAAAACCCATTTACATCCGTGCTATGCAAATTTCTTGTAACGAGACTTTCAACTTGGAATGATAGAGCAGGAAAATGAGCTGCCCCCCCTTTCCCTATATGTTTGCCTTTCAAACGCCATCAGACTTAGTTCTTGGGAGCTGCCAATATTCAAATTGCCTATATTCGGATTATTTACTGAAATGTGTAAGTGTAGCACTAATTTGCTGAGAACTTTCAGACAGCATAGACTCGAGGACCGAAATCCTTCACTCCTCTAGGACTCAACGTTAAATAGAAGAGTGCCTTACTTCATCCGTGCATTTGTATTTATGTTATAGCAATTCTCAAATATGTATATGTAATAACTCTTAACTAACCCAATATCTAGTATTTAACTTGTGATTTCATTCCAAGATATTATGAAAAAGAATGAATTCACCTACTCCCAAAAAAGATCCATTGATAGATTTCATAAATTAGTGCATGGCGAATATACTTGAATTAAAGTCCATTACGTCAAGTTCAATGAAGTTAATGTAATAATCCTGATTGTTTTTTAATTTTTTATATTTTAATAATTTTAAAAGAAATATATTGTATTTTATTGAAATTTCTTTGAATTGGTAATATTTAATAGGCGTGCGACGGACCTGCAGTCAAAATCCACTGACTAGTAATATTTATCTTAATCCCAGATTTGATTTAATTTATTTGTCTTCCAAGCATCATTAAAATTACATAGATACGAGTAGATATTTGATAATTATATTTTCACTTTAAAAGGGCAATTGTACATTCCTTCATTGATATTACTAAAAATAACAATTTCGTGGTATTAGCTAATAATAAATCAGGTGATTAAAACGTTTGAAATAAAAGTATTGCTACAATTTTTATTATGGAATTTCAGATTTTGAAGTATTGTGCGTGAAAGGGACTCTTTGTATTTCTTATTCTTCTGAAAATATGAATGACTACATGTATAATCCATCTAATTTCGACTTTGGAAGACAGAAAAAAGCGGTCGTATTTCTGTACAGTTTCTTTAAAAGCAAGTATATTTCATTTCACACTTGAGGAAGTAGATATATTCATAAGAAGAGTAGAAATATCGTTAGATGGAAGGGATACTTTAATATCATGAGCAAAGGGCAATAGTGTTCACTGAAGGAAAAATATCTGGAAGAAGCAAAAGAGAGGGAATGGTATGCTGCACGTTGAGTGGTTTGAATGTGGATTGGGTGAGGAATTAAAAAATAGCGAATATGATCACCTTTTCGTAAGCAACAGCTATGGGAAGCTAAAGATTTTAGATTTAAAATCGTCTAAACTTATAGCATAGTCACATACCGTTTATAGAGAAACACCGTTTTTACTTACACATGGGAGGCTATTTCCCTACGGTTACCTACCAGGTGGCGTATGAGTAAAACATTATCAACCACGAGGAAAAGGGATTAAGGAAGAATAAATGGGAATAACAGTATACATTTGGAAATATTTTCCACCTTTCAATAGGAATCCAAGCTGCTGGATATTTTGAATAAATACTGGAGTTTCAGAATATCTCATAGCATCACACGGGGGTCTACCAAATACGGCGAAACAGAAAGAATCGTATGAAGAAAGATAATTGAGATTGAGTAGAGGTGGGATTGGGGTCGAACATGTGGCGATAAAGAGATTTCGCGTTTGCTTATAATTGTTTATCTTATCCTGTGAATGATTGTATTAACTCATGTAAGAAATAAACGTATCTGAAATCAACAATTTCACCATGTAGGCATAACTGACAATAGACATAAAGACAAATAGAACTGCTATGCTATCTAATGGAATTTCAATATTTATTGCCAGTTTAAACACAATTAATGATGTGTTCTTAAACTAGAGTTCCATAAACTATAACCTTCGTAAGGACTCTAACAAATCTCTGATAACGGGGAAAATCATTTACAAACCATGAATGAATAAAAAATCAAATCCATAAAAAAGAGAAGTTGAACAATAAAAATGATGACCTTTAATATGACCTTTCGCGTAGATTAGTTAAGGTATTTTGCTGCGATTGAATCATTTTGTGACTCAGCGTTTCACTCGTGGGACTGCTTAAGAGTTGGGTGATTGTTACAGCATTTAATTCGCCCATGAAGAACTACGCTGCAGTGCGAGAGATGTCTATCCACAAAATACTCCTCGAGAAGACTGAAAACTAAAAATAAAATTGACAAGTTCGCCACCATTAAAATAATAATGCAAGAAACTACCGAGTAATCGCACACTACTAAAACATTTTGTGTTTGTACATAATATTCTGGACAGAAAGGTTTATTTTTAAATCATTAGTTGCGCATTAAATTACATAACACATTTATCAGCCCCCAAAGGCAACCTGCCTTTTCAGGCAGGTTGCCTTTGGGGTCACCTAAAGCTCCTAATTGGTTTTCAGTTCTTGCATGAATTATTATAATATGTTTTTTTAAGGAGCAATAACATTTTTCTTCTTCTTCTATCTTTCTGAGTTTAGTTTTTGGTAACCTACCTGGATACCTAAATGGAACGAGGAAGGAACACAGAAATAAAGTACCTTCGGTGTCGGGAATGCGGCAAATGAAGGGGAAGATTGAGTCGGTCTAGTGGAGAATTTCGGATAGACGAGGGAGTGTGGATAAAGATATATCGGAGGAGGAGAATCGGGAGGGGAAGAAGATATAAGTGGTGTGAGGCGATGGATGAAAGGACGGTCAAAACGCTGAGATTTTAGGACGAGGCGACGGAACGAATAGGAGAAGTCTGAGCGACTAATGGGACGAAGGGGAGGGAGGGAACGCGAAGGGAGAGTGGGGTCGGCCGGGGGAGGGGCTCGGGGGGCCTGGCGAAAAGGGTTAGTTTAATTGAGTTGGTGCGGGTTGGATGGTTGAGGCCAAAGAGTGGGGCCTTTCCCGTTTGAAGAGTGAGTGGGTGGGTCGAGGGGGGGGAGGGGGAGAGGAAGGAGTCGGAGAGGGAGAGAAGTGTCAAAGAGGGAGGTTAAGAGAGGGCGGAGAAATA
>LYUA01000235.1:1225446-1236258 GCA_002093875.1 Calopteryx splendens | reverse complement strand
ATATGCGAAAAATTCACAGTGAAAAAATCATTCGCCTGAACCGGGAGGCAAATGGTTTTTCAGGCGAATGATTTTTTCACTGTGAATTTTTCGCATATGCAAGCTCTTGTTGATCACGGCTCTTCTAACGCACCTCAAACGTAATATTTATTTCACTCGGAAAATATGGACACGGGACGTCGATGATAGAAATGGTAAACATCCGCCGAGAGGCGTGGTTGGTCAGTGGGTAGTGCGCAGGGCTACAAACCACATGGCCCGGGTTCGGTTCCAGATGATGGGTCTTAGCACCCTCAGCTTCTCCCAAGCTGTTTGACTTATCGGTTACCGGATCTTCTTGAGAAACCTTAGAAGGCACAGGGAAAGGAACTGTTCCCTCTAAACTATGTAAATTTCGCACACCGTTGGGCTTAGTATTGGGTGAGTTCTAGTCTCATCTATCAAGCCAAACGTCGGGTACATTACTGCGTTTTTTGTGCTATGCATGCTGATAAAAATCAGATTTAAAATCTCCTTTACTCAATAATTTACTTATCATATTAATAATACTCTCTCATGATGATTATAATTATACTCGTATTAGCGGTCAGATGAAAAACTCCATATGCAAATTCATCTTGAGTCGCGTTCTTAAGAAACGTGAATTCGAGATACTTGGGACATCGAAACAAATCTCACCCTTGGGGCACATTTATTTTTATCTTTCCTTCTCCCCCCTCAGACGACACTCGTGGCTTTTCCGACTTGGTCTATTTCAGTATTTCTCTCAGAAACGTCCGCCACCCAACCCCTGTATTTCGTCCCCCCCCCACAAACAGTCCTTCCTCCTCTCCGCCTTTGCTCGCCACCGCGCCGTGACCCAAGACGACTCGACCCCAAACCCACCCCTTGTGACCCGCCGCTGAAAATCCAGCGATGGACGTCCCGTACACTCTGTCCTTTTATTTCAATTCCTTCTCCGTCATTCCTCCAAACTTCGCCCTATTATTTTCAATCCCTTCCCTTCCCTCCGAATCCCGTTGATTTACGCTCTTGTCCCCCCTCTTGTTCCTCCCATCCCGGTCTTCTCCTTCCCTTCCTCGCCGTGGGAATTCGGTCGGGGGAGGTGGAATTTATTCTTCATTTCTAACTGAATTCATTCGTTATCCTTATCTCCCTTTCCCTTCACTCTTGCCATTCTACCAATCATTGAGCGACTCCGTACACTGCACTTTCGGTCTTATTTTGCCGAATCAAAACAAAAACTTCGCGTATTTCGATTTGAGACCCAATAAAATGAAAGAGACGGGGAGCAATAATAATAATTGTGAATTTATGACGAGAACACTCCCGTAAATACGTAAACAAATTACTGAAGCTTAAATATTACAAAACTGAAGGTTATTATTGAAATTTATGCATAGATAGGGAATATAATTATGTAATATTTTTAGTGAAAATTTATTTCAATCAGGACCGATCACCTGCTGTTAACAAAACTAGCCATTCTCCCGCAGAATTTCTTTCCGAGTATTTATCTAATGAAATTCATTACAATTAAATGACTACACCATCTTGGTTATATTTTATAAAATATTTTCAATCCAAGTAATACGATCTAGATTTCACTCCTTAGAGACATCATAGGGTCTTATTATAATAAATCAAAAATGAATCTATAGGCCATATTATTTTTCCAATATATTTCTTGGCATATTTAGTGAAACATATGACAGCACTATGATACTCGTTACAAGCTAATTTGCTCTTATACATTTTTTAATTTGAAATAAGACACAAGAGATAATCTAGTGAAATAAAAATCTTCCAAGGACTGGAAATACTTGGAATAGATTTAATTATATTATATAAATCTAGTTGCTTGTCAAAATAAACTGGTAGTATAGAGCCAACTAACCACAGTTACTGGAAAAAACAAAAAAACGAAGAAGTAAGATTTGGCCTACATCCAACACTCTTTAATTACTATAGCAGTGTTTAACCAGCCATGGTAGGTTTTTCATTTACAAAGAACTATGGACTTGTACACTTCTAATCCCCCACCCAACACTTGTACTAAGCACCCTAACAGCACGCATTGAAATAATCCATTTTTCGCCTTCTCTCTCTCCTTTACTTAACGTTCTTTAATACTGACCAAAATGCGTAAAGCTTTCCTTCTAAACTCGCTTACCCAACATTTTGCTTTCCTTCAGTCATCAACAATCCATTGCCAGAATCTCCTGCATCCTTTGTATTATTACCAACAAATCTATTTTCTCCTCTATCATTCCTAACTCTTATTCTCTTCTTTTCCTTTCATATATTTTATTTTCTCCAAAATCAAATCTCTAAAGCCTTCAATCTGAGCTTATCCTCTTCTTTTAACGACCGAGTATTCATGCATTCAGATTCATGCTAAGAATCAATATTCAAATCTATGCACAATTACGCTCCATTTTAGTAGTCTTTTGTCTTTTAGTAGTAGTATTTTCTTTGTGTCTTTACTTAGTATTCCTGTCATCCGGTTTTTCATCTTTGAAAATGATTTCGCCAATGCAATGTTTCTCGTATTACCCTTATTGCTATAACTTTTTTTATCAAAACTACTTTCTAAACAAGAGAAATATTTCTTTCTGATGTAATTTATCCAGTGCAATTTAAGTGTATAGCTTAATTTTCCTATTTTTTGAGATTTTTGAGAAATATTGTCTACGTTTAATTATAATTACTGGATCTGTATTGGATTCAGGAACGATTTAAATGCTCTACCTAACTGGCTAATTTAATCTTGATCATTGGCAATTATGACAAAACTAATTAATCATATTTATTAAACTTCCAGTGATGGTGATACCTCTATGCGGTTATATACGATGAAGGAAGGGACGAAAATTTGGTGCAAGAAAGATAAGTGAGAATGATTGGCACTTAAGAAAAGGAATAAGCATTGGAGAATAAAGGGGTCCCGTTAATTTAAAAAGGTACTCTACATTATATACCTATTGTGATTTAAATGCAGAAATAATGGTGTTATTAAACAACAGACACCCGGTTGACTCGGTGTTGATGGCTCTCTCCCACTGATAGCGGTTTCACGGGTTTGATTCCCGGTTCCACGGTTGTGACTGTTTTTTCTATAATTTGTGCTTACGTTGCGAAGTGAAATCAGTCGATTCGAAACTCCGTAAAACGAAATGATTAAAATAATAAATACAACTGAGGATAGATTAGGACAATTCTTTATCAGTGCACGTTTCGTTTTAATAAGGATGTAATTCGGTCACCTCAGATGTCAGAATAGTTTTATCATTTTGGTCGAATGCATGTCTTCCTGTATTTTAACCAACTTTCTTCTGTTGGAGACGACAATCGTCACCCGCCTAAATCACATTTTCTTCGTTCTCATGTAAATAAGAGACCTTATTTTTCCTTTTCAGAGCGTCGAACCATATTCAGTCCTAACGTAGACAATTCCAGATGTTCATTTCTCAGAACCTGTCAATTACCAAAATTTTAAAAATAGGAGCTCTTTGACAATTTTCACGATGCCTAAAATGCATCGATTCAGGGCGAAGGAAGGAGATGAAAATCAAAACGGACCGCATAACGAGTGCGCCAATCACTGCCGAGCAGTATGAAAACAGAGGACAGTAATTAGATTTTCACTCAAGATAAAGGCTTTTGCGAGGGCTAACGGCAAAATATGCTCCAATCCCGGATCCCAATTTGAACCAACAGACTTCGAAGGAATGCTTTCTCCAAGCTTCGCCCTTCACCCGACTTTACCCTCGTGGTGGACATGATAGATTCTTCAGCGCTTTTCAAATAAGGTGGGATAATTTCATGCGAGTTAAGTTGTATCACTGAAAATCAATTAGAAATTTAGGAAATAATATATTTGTTCACTTAATTACTATTTTAGGGAAAACAAAAAATTACGGTAGTAATCGAATGTGGCGGTAGTCGAGAAGCGAAATTATGAAAGGAGAAAGGTAGGAATGCCATCTATCGTCCTTGATCTGTAACGTGGTAATTGAGAAAGAAAAGATGCCGGGAATGATATCGAGGAAAAGTTAAAAAGGTGGCGTACTAATATTCGTAGATAGAATGAGTTTAGTGTTGCTTTCTGTCTACATTGGTATGCTACCAAGAAAGGAAAAAAAAGGAAATCTGACACGGAGGTAATCCTGAATGGATAAGTGGTTAAATGGTACAACCTCAAAATCACAAATACAAAGAAGATCAATGAAACACGAAGATGAAATAAAAACCATGAAACGGCAATGTCAATTGAGTGAATGAATTTTGCTAAACAAGCAGAATAATCACCACTGATCGAAGAAGAAAAAGGAAGATAGTCATAGCGAAAACCTTTTTCTATCAGAAGAACTATGCTTCTTACTACATAACGTAACTCTAGACTATAATTGTAGATATAGTTCATAAAAACCTATAAATGGAGTTTCCTATTAATTGTAATTGGTACAATAATAGAGAAAAAAGGGAAATGTATTGCTATAAAGAATAATTTAAGATAATTTATATGCATTAGTGATTAATGAATTGGTCCTTCGAAAGATGAATAAGGAGGGTGCCTAAGAAGATTACTTACAAAGAAGATTGGCAAACAAATTTTAAAAATTACAAGGCCCAATAATTTACTATCAATCAAAAAATAAATAATCTATTCAAGTATCTCCATCCATGTCCACCAACTTTACATGAATCCATTAGGATCATTTCAATAGATATTTGGCAATTCTCGGCTTTACTCGTCGAAAATACAGAAAAGTTTCACCTTAGTTATGTTTTTGGTAAGTTTTACGAAATTTCATAAACAGAAAAAAAAACGTATCACAGCGACTTATTCCTATGAACACAGAGCATTATACGCTACCGTCATTTAAGAAAAAAATCATTAAATTAAAAATCAAGGTCAATGCCCCATTAATGGTAACCTTTTCGGCCCGATTGCAAAATATTCCTCCCTTTCTCCCGTGCCATGTCTCACTCCTCAATCTCAGTTGCTTCTTTCATCACATCTAGTCCTTCTTGATCCGTTCTTCCCGTGCCATGACTGATCAGTCAGGATACATATGCAGTACCACAGGGCATCAAATCACGGAACACATACGAGTTTCAGCAGCCCTCTCCTGAGGTTGCCAAGCGAAGCTAGGTAGTAAAAATCGCATGTCATTCCTATTATGTTAGAGGATCTTATATGATCTTCAGTGTCCATTAAGAGATGATCTTGAAGGTAGAGTAAGAGGAAAGCTAAATGAAGGAAGGAGAAAGGATATTATAGATGATCCCAGAGGAAGACGAAATGTCGACTAGTAGGAAAGCTAGGTAAGAAACACGAGGAATCTGCAGTATTAGACGACATATGAGTGCTTGACGATCATAATAAAAGGAGTTAAAAATAATATAAAATATTCATGAAATTTATTTTATTGATCTTTGGTTTTCAAATCATATAAATTTAGTCTGATATTATGTGCTGTTTCACAAATTCATGTAGCATAACGTGAGTTGGATTTTACCATGAAAAGCAATTAAGTACCCAAAATTGAATAGGATTGGCAAACCTGCCTAAATGCAATTGCCTAAATGCAATGCACAAACCTGCCTCAAATTAAGAATTAAAAAGTTTCTATAGACTGCTCAATTGTATTTTCTTTCGGGAATGGGGATTTGTAGACTAAAACTAAGAAACTACTGATACTTGTCATAGATTTGCAAGGAAGGCATGAGCAGCTCAACTGAGCTTTTAAACCGACATCGCGGTCCTGAGTGATATAATTCCGCTGAACGCAACCAAGGAACAGAGAAGAGTAGCAGAAAAACATTACCTAACCACTTGGTTCAGAGCTCTCCACATTTTTACGTTTTTTTGGGATGGCAAAATTTTCGCTCATATTCGAATTCTGAATTGAATATTTTAGTGAAATCTGAATTAAAATCATGACGATAAGGATGCCTCAGGGTAGCAATAACTGTTTCCCCCACAACGCATACGCCCCGCGGGCCGTTTGTTGTTCATCTCCGCTCCTAATGTAATCCATGTGTTTTCCTGTTCCCATTTACCCTTTGCACCGCCTGCGTTTTAAGGTTTTCCCTTCCTTTCGCATATGTTACTCCTCCTGTCCAGTTTTCCTTTCATCTTTACCTCTCCGCTTTTCCCTCCCCTTTCCTAGCTTCCCCAGATCCCCCCGCCTCCGCTTCCACCACTTCCTCCCGGCCCCTTCCCAGACTGCCCATCGTCCACGAGAGAGGGAACTTCAGAGCCATCGCTTTCCATTTCATCCCCTTGCCCCCACGCCATCCAATCATTTAAAAAAAAACATTTCTTGTTATCCCTGCTTCTCCCGTAAAAAAGCGTTTTTTCCCCTTTTCTTTCAATTTATGGCTAACTTTATTTTTCCGTCTCCCACCTCCCATCCCTCTCTTCTGGTTTTTCCCTTTTCACCCTCCTTCCCCTCTCTTCGTCTTCTCTCTCTCTCTCTCTCTCTCTCTCTTTCTCCCTCGTGACCTCACAAATACGCGCACAAAATTCCTCTTTCTTCTCCCCTTTTCCAATATCCCGACCCTCTTTCTTCCCTCTCCTCTATCCCTTCTTCCCATCAATTATTTTAGCCAAAACATTTTTAAATTTATTTTTCATTCCAAGAGTATGACACATAACTGTGTGTTATTTTGTACGGAATCCCCATTCGTTTCTTTATTTTCGAATCAGAAAGGGCTACGCGAAGAAATATTCGCATTTCTTCGGTCGTTTGTCGTGGTCGAAGCAGTGTATTGATCAATGCGCATATCTCTCCCTCTCGTACCATTTGCCCATTTGATTGAGCTTCTCTGGAAAGGGGCTCGGAATTTCCTCCAGAATTATTCAAAAACTTCGTGGTAATGAACGAAATCTTCGTTTGTTTGTTCCGTCCTCTGTTTTTCAAATCGAATGGGACGCCCGACAAGCGGTTATTTTTATTTGGTTATTTGTTCTGAATTTCATAATTTTTAGTCTTATTTAATGAATTGGAGTGGGAATTTTTTATTAGGCGATTGTAATGAACAAGTACTAGTTATTAGTTTCTCCTCAAGAAAATCCACTTATTTTGCCTCATTTATAATCCATATTGCGATTGACTACAACATGATAATGCATTTAAAATATGCAGTAATGAAAGTCATGCCCAGCTGCGCAATCTTACTTTCCTTTGCCAAAGATTTTCGGAAGTTTATTCCAATTTCCTTCTCGTAATATACACAACCGGTGCTATTTTCATAACATCGGGCAACATGACATGCGTCCAGAACCAGAAAGTAAAAATAACGATAGTTAAATGTACTCTGGGATATTTACTAAGAGCAATTCAGAAGTCAATGTATTAGACATCGATAACTTTTACCGTTGGAAATGATCACAGACCCACGCCAACAGAAAATAATTCGTTCGAAAAATATGCGAATTCAATCTATAGATGCTGTACATAGCTTACAGAACATACTTATGTATAAAATAAGTTGATTTCTATCTGGATGGAGTACACAATTTATTTCAGTACCTATTTTTATGTGAATAAATTATTCCACACTGGAGATATGGAAATACATTTTCCTCGTAGTTCGCGTGGTTCAGTTTTCATGAGCCTAAGGATATGGTTTTCCTAAGATATAAGAGATAATTAGGGATTAGGAAAGAGATATCACTCATTCATAAACGCAATCAGTTTATTAGAAAGGGATTTAACGAATATAGCATAAGTTACTTTAAAATTAAAAAAATATTTAAGAAGAAGTAATTTTGCTAGTAGTAAATGAGGAAATATGTTAATTATATCTGTTACGCAACGGAAACGGCATACTGTGTCAATTTTTAATAAATGTAAATAATTGTTGGTCAGTGTGCTATTTTTAAATTAAGTTGAACTTATTTTCATAAATATCATTGTTATTATATTATATAAAGAAATAATTTAATTTTAATATTCGCATTACGTAAAAAGGCGGCCTGTGGAAACAAGATATCAAATAATGCTTTCGTCTCTCACTCTCTTGTGACTATCTCATAACTTCATTTTAACCCGTTCTGTTTCTTTCCTTTCCGTGGAATAATTCAAGTTTATATACCCTTAGCGTCGCAAAGAATGTCCGCATCGTGCTATCCTTTTGGCCAGCGCAAACAAATAACCTCGAAGGAAAAAACTCCTTACCTCGTAAATTAATTTTCCACTTTACCACACAATCAACTTTTCTAGACATAAGAATTGAACTTACAGACAAAGTTGCACGAAGGAACCTTCTCGCTGGAGTTCTGTCTTGCTTGCTCTCTGCCCCTACAAAAAATCTTATCGCTCTCCATTCCTGTGGTAAACTAATTTACTCGTTTTCTCGTCTAGGAGCCTCATTTAATTTTAATTATCAGTAGGTACTCCCAACTGAAAGTGACCACGTAGCTAAATAAACAAAATCTTTGGAAAGAAAATTTCGTACGCTCTTTCAGAGTTAAAGTGAAATAAGTTTAACAAAATTTTTAATCGGCATAACTCTGTTCAGAGATGCAAAATATGTAAATAGGCATGTAAATAAATATTATTTCCCAGAAGATTCACTTTATTGAAGCTAGGAGTACTTCATAGGCATCGATTATCGAATTGCATTTGGTGAACGTGTGATTAGAATAGCCGCGCTATGCATCTCCCATTCGTACCTCGAAATATAGATGGAAGATCTTGGAACTGCAAAAGAAAAATTCACCATCAAGTTTCTAAAATGCAGAAGTCAACCAATTTTTATTACCACCAAGAGTTCAATAATTTTCATTGAGAACTTAAATAAATTTGCCTTTTTGTATATTTTATCAACCCAATAAATTTACTCAACGTCATTTGCAAGGATTTTGCTTCTCAATCATCAATAGTAGTCTACCGGTCAGAGGTAGGTTTTTCAAAGACCCAGAAAAACTAATACAGCGTCATGGTATCCTAAGGGATAAGTATTACTAAACTTCTACCATCCCAAAACTAAATAAAACTTCTCACTCGGGGTCTGCATTATGATAAACCATTTTTCACATAATTGAATTTTTTGTTATTAATGTTGCCCTCTGGAGTTCTTCAAAGGCTCCTTTAAAGAATGAATTAAAATGCTAAATGAAGAAGTTTGAATCGATTGATATGCTCAAAAATGAGGACACTTCATCAGGGAATCAATAGCAATTCCAATTTTGAGCCGCAGTCGAATGGATTTCTTTTCATGCTAACATAACTATGGAATAAAAATAAACGAGTTCGGCTTTCACGCTGAAACGCATTGTTTGGCAAATTGTTTATGAAGCTAAATCTGTAATTTATACTAACAATACAACCATAATCTGAATTTCAGAATTTGAGTTAGGCACTAGACGTTCTGTCTGTTGGACGTAATTGTTATTTTAGTACTTCTGGTCATGAAACTAGAACTACGGCGATAATATATTGATGAATTAAAATTAATATTTTTTTGGATGGGACAAGAGTAATAGATTTAGGATTCAATAGTACAATATTTTTAAAAACATTTTACATGAATTAGGTGGTAGTCAGAATATATGAATTAGGTGGAAGCCTAGAGAGTAGCCCAAACCACTGGGCTGTGGCCGTAGAGTCCCGGGTAATGTAACTTTGGGCACATTTTTAGATGGAAGGGATAGATCCTTCAAACCAAAACTCCAAGATGCATGATTTTCTAATCTGGAATTTCGCCGAAAACCAAATGGTTGGACGGGAAAAGGAACACCTGCTTACCTATCTGGAATGTGTAAATTTCAAGTCTCAAGGCTTAGTTCGAGATATCCTGTACCCACAAAAATCATAATTCATTTAAATAACTATTAATTGATTCTCAAGTGGACTAATGTCATTTTTTCCTATCCGAATTAGTAGTAGCATTTATTAATTCTCTTAAATGTGTAGATTCTTGCTCTAATATAATCTAAATATTTGTGGACACTGTTTATAGAGGTCCTAAGAGGTAACTGAATTGCTAGTATGGTATCTTAGTTTCAACCTCATATTTATGGAAACTATTATTTCTATAGTTCTTCTTCGTTTAGATCCAAACTTCAGGGGAACTGCCTTTGGATTGGCTCTTATTCTTGCACGTCATCGCTGACAGTTGTACCCGTTGTCGATTGTATCACAGTATGCGACCCAGCTCCAATGAATCGTGGAAATCACGTTATGTCGCATTTTTTAGTGCGAAATTTGAAAAACGCTATATATGGAATATTCATTATGCATCGCGTTATTAATTAAAAGGAAAACTGAAATTCACCTCCGATTCGCAGCACCACTACGCCGGATTTCAGATTCGTTTTTAGATTGAGATGCGGGCGCTTTATCAGCAATGTGCTTCGCGACTCTCCCCAACCGTTCCCAGATTTACTCAACCGTACGTACATACCTACACGCAGGAGCTCATGCCTTATAGTGATGCAGTCTCTCCTCCTTCCATTTCAAAACTCGAATTTTGCAATGCCCCCCCCCCCCACTCATCCACTCATTTCCCACAAAATCCTCCGAAAACTCACTTTCCGTCTCAACCTTTTTATTTCCTTCCGACCTCCATTTAACTCCGAATGCAAGCGGCCTCACTTAATCCCAACTCCTTCCTTCCGTCCAACCACTCTCCCCCTCACCATTCCTGGCCATTTAACCACCCCCACGATAGGAGGAGCGGGGGGAGGGTATAGCCCTTCCTTCTCCGGCCCTTAAACACCCTTTCCACCCCATCCTTCCATTTAACCCTCCCCTCTTAAACCACTCCTAAAAAAAAAAATAAAATAAAAACCTT
>LYUA01000235.1:968291-979007 GCA_002093875.1 Calopteryx splendens | reverse complement strand
ATGTGGCCGTTTTCGTCAGTACAAGTCCGCTTAATAGAAATTATAATATTTGGATTCGTGCAATCAAAAACGTTTGGTCTTGAATCTCGATATTTACCCTGAACGGCAGCCCGCCGGGCTACATTCATGCAATAATAAAACATTAAATGTCGTATACAGACACGTGACGTCAGTTTCCAGAATCAAGAGAATCATTACATTTGATAACTGCATTACCAGCTAACCACTAATGATGCATTTATTGACAGAGTAAAAGATTTCATCCACAAAGGTATTGCGTAAAAATAAACTGGGAATTACAGTTTTTCGTATAAGGTCGTGAGAGAGAGAGAGGTTAAATGTTCATTATTTGGATTTCAAAAAAATATTACAATTGTTTCTAACATACCCGAAGACGCCAAAAGATAGTGCTCGCTCTGTCTTAACTCCACCACGATAGCAAAACAAACGCTTTAGCTGTGGATAAAATTAATATTTTGTTTCAAACGAAAAGCTGGCTAATGACATTTTTTTGTTTTGTTCAGCAAGTCTACCATTGCCATAATTAATTATCGCGCTAACTACAACTGTAATATAAAGAGACGAGAATTTACAACGGGACTGTAATCCGGGAAAGCTTTTTGGCCACATCGACGAAAGGAAAGAGAAAACAAATTTACTAACAGTTGCACCAGAGGTTTCATGAAAATCCCGGTGAATCATCACCTTATGAAGTACTATGAATGAAATGTTAGGGTTCTTGGGGCATGCAGAAGTTGCCTGGGCTGCCCATCATCAAAAGATTAGAATACAAATAGATGTGCCACTAATGCAGTAAGCCTATATGCATGGAAGAAAAGAATATGCATAGAAGAAAATTCTTGTAGGAATTGTTCATCTCAAGGACGATAATTAAGTTTCATAAACATGTAAAGCAGAAAATTCATTTTTTCAAATACGCATGATTTATAGTTTAAGATAAGAAAAAAGAAATTAGTACTTATTATATTTTTATGAAGGATTTGAGAGATTTTGCAGTTTTTTGTTTGTGGATGTGACTCGTAAAAAATTAAAATTTGGTAAGTAAGATTCTTTCCTGGTGTATGTCATATCCAGCCAGACCGACCGGGAACTTATTTGTCGCTGGACCCGCGAAGGTTATTACCGTACTCCTCCAATGTCTCGTATCCTTGAACATTATTATGCCGTAAAACTTTAAAATGCATCGAAGGCGACATATTCTAAGTATATCCTTTCGTTTTTGTATTAAATGTGTTTTTGTCGATTGTTTCCGTCGCTATGCTATCAATGCATCTCGGTTAAACATTCACTACCTTTCTGATCACGAATCTTGAAAATAGTGGTACTTTGCGTGTCCTAAATGAGGATGCAAATCATAAGAGGCGATGACCCAAGAAAAAGTCTTCAATCAAAAAACAGAGCGCGACTTATCACCGAATATTCTTCTGGTAATGGTTTTTCTTAATCTCCTTTGATTTTTGACTTCAATTTGACTAATATCTCATTCCCTTTCGAAATCTCAGTAATGTGGTGTTGTGTAAGTCCAATTGTCAGTGATCCACTCTGAGCCACCATAACATAAGTTCCCATCTTTCCCGAATTCATGTGGCGCTAGTGACTGGTTTTAGTAAATAATGGAATGTACAAGGACGTGGGGATGTTATCTGGAGCCATTTGGTGCAATAATCGAAAATGTAATTAAATTATTTTCACTTTAGAGTAAATTATAAGTTTATTATTATCACTTCCTTATGTTAAGTAGATAAACTACCTACTGTGGACATGGATTTTCGGAGACACCCAGAAAACTAATGTCAGTGTTGGCTAAATTGTAATCAGGGGTAGGCTATTCGTGAATATTATTTTCATTGCGATTTTTCAGGGCATAGGTATACTTTAGTGTAACATTACTTAAATAAAACGTTAACTACATAGCTATTGCGTAGTTACATAAACACTTTAATTTCAAGAGGAAATCTGACTGAAAACGTCATCCATCTTCTTCACTGTCTCGACCTTGCCTCCAAGCTATCGCGGATTGAAATCATGCATAACTATCCTTTTTTCAAGTGGTTCAACGTGCAACATCCGCATAATAACTCGAATAAATGTTATTTTTGGCCCCTTCTAACCTCGGCATGAACTGACCGGTGATCTTCAAGGAAGAGGACTGCACGGTCCGCGCTACGGGCCGAAGCCTCGATATTCTTAGCATTCCGAGGCGTTACTTGGCTTTTTGCCGAGTTCGGCTCGACTCATAGTCGCCCCACGGAAATCTTCGATCAAATGACAACGAACTACATATTCAATTAAAATGTACATTACTTACACACTTCTGTCGGTGATTTTGGACACCCGGTTCGTGTTAAGAAAGCTTGGAGTCGCAAACGCAAGCGTCTTTGTTATCACAGAGACCTGAAGGGACGAGCAAGCCCAACTGAATATTTTTCAATCTAACTAGTCTTTTCTTTAAGTGGGGATCTTGTTACAAGAGAAATTCGGGGGGAATTCTTGGGACTAATGGTCTTGAGAATGTTTGTCAACACATTGACCATTCTGTCTGTAGAGGCGAGAGAAAACCGCTAACCTAATTAGGAATGAGACATCATGCACAAATGACGTCACGCCGATTTTGAAATGACGTAACCCCCTCGGCCATTCAAGTTACTCTTTGTCACGGGAATTCTAACAACCACAAAATGAAGTCACAGTTTTCGAGTATTTTTCCAAATGGTGAATTTTTGGCACTGTTCACTTGCTAGTCGCCCAGTATATTGATTTCTGACGCAGATAGTGGAGTTACAGGCATTAATTCACAGAATATTTTCGCAATTTCGGAGTAATTCAATGAATATTATTCAATACTATAAGTGCTTTATTTATACCATTTTTCTATGAGAGTGTCGCCATGGATTCCTCGACTCTCCGCTCCTGTTTTTTTTTACATATCATCACGCTCCATCAGCATCCTCCTCCTCCCCACTAACTGCGCGGAATTTTTGCACGAAGCCTAAGAATGTTCAATCTCATTGCCAGTGACAACCACAGAACCAACCAATTCACCTACATGGGTACGGAAACGGCAGGATTTGCTTCTGCTGTGATTTCTCCCTGGGATATGTGAGCACAAATATTCATTCGGTGGGATGTCCATGGAAATTGCCAACGCTGCGGGCCGGGCTGGCGAGTCGGGCCAGAACAGAGGAAAATAAGCTCGTGCAGTCCTCTACTTGAGTGAGACCAGCGATAAGAGTGGCAATGAACACTAACCATGTTAATCAAATCAAAAATAGGAACTTGGACCCTAACGGATGTTCCTTCTGTAAAAAACTATCGGCCACGAGTGCGACACCACATCTGTAATGTTACGGTGTTGTAGGTCTACGGGCTAATCACCGCTTCTACAATCTTGAAACCAATGTTTTATGAAGAATATTTCACAGTCACACTAAAGGAGGAATATACCAGCCTATTTAGCTGCATATGAAGACTAAGTAGGCACCGATTTCAATTAAAAGAAAAGAAAACTACAGCTTTCGTTATTCTGAAATTTTTTACATTTATGTTTCGCGTTTTATAATTTGAAAAGTATTTACAACTAACATAATTTAATACCGTGAATAAAAAATTCTAACAATTGATTAAAATCGTGCATGTCTATAAAAATGAATCAGTAAGAGGAACATCTTCTGGGGTTAGATGGAAGAAGGGACTATTACAATCTCAATCTCGCCCCAATAAAGACAATTTATTATTATCAATATCACCTGGCTGTGCCAAGTAATTGGGCAATAAGAATGCATGGGGAGACCGATACCAAATGAATAACGATTGGAGCCGAATTAATGTTGAATTAGTGAAATATTCTTAAATATCCTTCTTAAAATTATGTTAATCATAACGAAAGGAATAAGGAATAAAATTTTAAGAAATTAACGAAGATGCTTACCTTTTTATTGTAAATGCTCCCAACGTGAGTAGAAAATTATACAGTTGTTTCTAATAACTCCACATATTCAACACGCGTAAAATCATTTTCAGGGGACACAATCATAAAATAATGGAAATTAATAGAAAATGACACTACATAAATGGCATTTTATAAATATACAATCAATCTTCACAGAATTAAAATCCATTCCCAAAGAACCAATAAACAATCAAAGACTAAAGAACTCGAAAAAATCATTTCCTAAACCTGCGATCCTACAGTATGCTAAGGCAAAAATCGATGCGTGACGGTTGGTGGAAGGTCAAAAACGGCAACCACGATCTGGTTTATTTTAGATTAGGCGAAGTTTCACATCATTTTATATGACATATATACACCCGGACATACCTATTATTCAATAGAAATTCTGCATTGATTAGAGCGATCATATGCTACTTAGCCAAGCCAAATGGTCCCATGTAAGTACCATAGTTTTTATCATGTCCCTGTCCTCATTGGCCCTTTAGGTAAAAGGAATTTTCCCTGAAAGACAGCATAAGATAGGAATGGAAGAAGCTTTTGCCAAACCTTTTTTCTGAGATCAAAAATTAAATTATTTTCAGTGCATAAAATCCGACCCTATAATAAACGGTATTTTTGCGATGGAAATTGGCGCGTAAATGCACTTTTAAAAAAACGCTTTAACAAGTGGTTAAATACAGTATTCTTTACACATCATCACATGTACAACAATTCGTGAAATGCAAAACCACAGGCAATTGAATCAATTTTAAAATTGGGTCAGATAATGTTCACTTCTGCTGGAGGAACCAAAATATACTCACGTAAATGAATTCGCCTTAGATCGCCAGGAAGGAAATCTCATCGGTTGATGGAGTGCGTCCCTTTGCCAGGAGAGAGCACGACTTGACTCAAGTCCAATTTCCCAAAGAGATGCACTTGATAATCCAGTCCTCTTGCTCAATATTACGCCGAATTACTTGCATTTACATTAATTTGAAACATGCAATGAATTGGGGTTCGCCAGATGTAACCTGATAGTTTAATGCAAAACGACAATTTTAAGGTACTTATTGAACTAAATGAACATACTTTCATGAGGTTAGTTGAGGTTAAGTTTTTTACACCACCATCGTTATTTAAAACTAAATTGTGATTCCGGCGGAAATTGGTACCTACTACTGTATAAAACACAAGTATTAAACTTAGAATAGAGCATGACAATCATTAGCATGGAAACAAAAATTCATGTAACAATAATTTCAAAATAATTTCTCTAATTAAAAACTGTGATTTTGAACCGATCAAAGATAAAATTTAGTAGGTATGAAAAAAACAACAAATAGTTCAATAATCAGTACAGTACGACTTTATGATGCAGACGAAAAATGATGATATTAAGGATTAACACTAGACAGATAGCATATGGCACAAGAAATAAAACGAGATAGGTAATATATTAATGAGGTAAGCAAAGTGAGTCAATTTTCTCCTGCTCGTAGTAGAACAATACTACCGTGAATAGCACTCAACAAACCCACATTCAAGCAGAAAAAGCTAATACACCACAGGCGCGATTCGATTCTTCCATTCCTTGGGTTAGAAATCGGGAGAGTAACTTACCAAGACAACCCAACAGGTCTCTCTCTCACTTTTGCTTCACAATTGACTTTTCCACCAAGTCGCCATGCAAAATTTTTATCTCAGCAGAACACGACTGAGGACCCAAATAGGAAGATGGAAAGGAACAAAGGGAAAAAATGACAAGACTTACACTTTTCTCATATATTTTTCAGGTTTTTATTATAATAATAAGTATTATTATTATTTGATGTGGAATGCACACATGTATGGCAATGTAGGTAAAGGTGGTTTAATAATCGGAGTGGGTCGGGGTTTTTTTTCTGCTGTCCTTCCGTAGTATTCCTTTTCTTCTCTTCACACACAGTTCAATTCCAGTACTGTTCTAGTTAAGCAGTTAGCTCTGCACACACTTCTTTCACAGGTTGCGAAAAATCTGAATTTCAGTTTCCAGGCATCAAAAGAAAATGATAAAAAGGAACACCATGGAGGTGTTCCGACAGGGTCCGGATCATTATCACCATATTATGTTTAAGAAGAAAACGGCTGGATAAGGATTTATCAGGGATTCTTTCTGGTTTAAGTATTTTTGAGAGTACGCTAAATTCATTTTTTTTTAAACTTCATTATTATGGATTCGCGCATGAGCTGTTAAAAACGTGCCTCTGGCGTGACCATTTCTTCATTTCAAAATACTGTGTAAATTCATGCGTGTGTCACGTGGTTTTCTGGGCATATTACTTTCGGCTCTGCTGCATGTGAAGATTAAAATTTTAAAAGAGAAATTGAGGAGTTGGAGTGTTTCTTTACTTTATGCGGTTATCGGGGCGTTATGACAATTCGAAAACAATCTAAAGGGATATTGGCGTGAGAAAAAACGTTATGTTGGCGTCCCTTTTACAGAGCCAACTGGAGATTGGTGAATCGTTCGCTGCAGTCTGCAGATTCCGGGGATCGAAGGAATGTCTAAAAGAAATGCAGGCACTGTAAGGATATTACGTCATTTTATTGATGAATACTGAGGTTGGGTGACAAACATAATTTAACTTCACGGAGAACTACTACTATCGATCAAACGCCTAAGAAATTACAGACGAAATGTTCACACGCCCGATGCGCTGGTATGGGGGTATTATAAAAAACGAAAACGATACTTTATGCATACAGATTCAATAAAACGTTTTAACGAACGAACAGTGAGAAATGGCGAGCCACGTACAATTCAAGGCCCCGAAGTGAGGATGCATATGCTATGTACGCCACTGATAACCAAATACAGTTGCAAAATACTAAAACTGTAAATAATAATAGGAATTTCATGAACGAATAATAAAGAGCGAGGTGCAAAATACCTCAACTCTTAACGGTCATTATTCATTTTTTGTGTTACGAACGCGAGAAAAACTAATGGTTTTATACAAATGCAAGAAGGGGCTCTTTTTTAAAACGGATTTTTTGGAAGTTTAAATGGAAGTTTTGCAACTTACGGCGGAGGGAAAATTAACGGTTTCAAACGTGTTGTAGATGATCACAAGGTAAGCAATGACTTGGGATATAAAAAAGGAAAACACCAACGAGATATGCCTTCTAAAATTCCTTCCTCCATTCCAAAGATTTATCCCCGAAATGAAAATCCACTTCCCAAATGCAACGAGCCAGGACAGGGAAAATGTTTTCCAAATTGAGTCAAAATAGTTAACGAGTATGCCGCTTCGTATTGCTAAATAAAAAATGAGATCAGGGCCTTTGCGGACTATTTAACACAACCTCTTGCTATAATTACGCTTTCCTTTCACACTTGACGATCTGAGATTACAATCTTACATCATTGGACAAATGCTTGAGGAAATTATGATAAATTAACACATTTTTGGCGAGAAATCCATTGTCAGTGTTATAAGAATGCGTGGTAAAGTGGGCAGGCGATGAAATTGTCAACATTTCACGCTATCCACAAACTATGGAAAACAGCCTTGAATCCAGGAAATTTGTGCAATGCCTGAAGGGCAGCCAATGATTATAATAGATTGCTCGAAGCCGCACGTACTACCTTAGGTGATAAAGTCTAACAGAGGAAGGATTTCTTATGAGTTGATATATTTCCCTGGTACAGGTATCTGATAGCGACAAAAGACGTCATGTAGTGAGACTGAATATGAGCGCTCGCGCAGAAATGGGTAACGTCAAAATCACGCACTCAAAAGGGCTTTTTACATTACCACACATCCTCATATGCAGCCATCCAAAAAATCACGTGGCAATCACTCATGTAATGGCCAAACAAACAAAACACAAAACACACACGCACAAGTGAGCAGAGTTAGTCTTTTGTTTCAAAAAAGGGGAGGGGAACAGTTTTTTCTCCACACTTTGGGGGACACGGATTTGTACACTCTTATTAATTGAGAAGGAGCGAAAGATTCACCTTTCGCACAAATCAATCCAGAACCAAATATATATTTGTATGTATATATCCGAATATTTATATGTACAACTCTCATTTGCTCCCATTAAAATGTTTTCTTCACTAAATTCTGCCGTTGTTAAACCATCTTAGTGAACCAAACTAAGACGAAAAGTTTACGCTGTTTTCTTGTTGTTGAAGGGGTTTCATCACCTCAAAAGAAGTTTTCGAAAGAGAATTTTATAAAAAATTGAAAAAGCGAAAACACCGGGACAGCTCACATTTCATGCACGATCGCGTGTACATATCAAGGGGTCGTCGTTCCGGTGGATTCATTGTGTAATTGCTTTCACATTTGTTTGAGACGCATTGCCACAGGAATACACCCGAAGAGAAAAACAATTTCCAATACGGTGAACTCATAAAAGGATGCGAAAATGAAGAACACTTCTCCGAATCGACCTGAGTGAGAACACAGGCGAATTAGAAATGATATCATAAGTACAAAAATATAACATTATAAATCGATTGCTTCTTAAAATAATTAACTGAGGAGATTGATTTTTTTTGCTAAACTGACACCAAGAAAACTTTCTCACCTTCAAACACGTATCCAGAGAGAGGGAGGAAAGGGGGGACACCACACTATCGTATGTTTCCATACATTTATTTGCTCAAAAAATGATTTTTTTTCCCCTCTACCTCCAAATAATATGCATCGAACGCTTTTTGTTTCTCACCTTCATCATCATTTTTATTATTAAAATTACTTATAATGATCACAGAGCGATAACGACACTGTACACTAACACCATTCAAAACGCGGTGGTTTCATATAATAATATTGTTCAACGACGACATTTGATGAAAAAAATAACACCTCCCTCAAATATCCTGAATCCCTCACTCAAAAGCAGAGGGGGACCGAGGGTTTTCACTTATAATTACGATAATGGGAGGACGCAACTCATGGAGAAAACGCAAGACAAACGATCCAACCAACGAATTCGCTGCGAGAACAAACATATTTTTCGACCGATAATTCTTAATTTCTCTCTCTTACGGTACATGGCGAAGAAAAAATTACAAAAGATCACTCCCAAAAAAAGGTGTCGGAGCGGTTCAGAAGAGACCCATGATTCTCGTTCTCTCCACTTCGAACACGATAAAAAGATGGCGCTGTACACAGTGGCGACTCGCGCGCACAGTCTCGAATATTGCTTTTTATATCCAACATTATTATTACTAAGATTATTTCCTAAGCTCCTTTTTCACTTAAAACGATATCTTATTGCCCGTTGATTTTTGTGTGGATGATACGAAGGAATCGGGAGAACTTTCGTTTTGTTTATGTTTCTACAAAGGGAATTCCCCCGTGTCCTAATCCACAACTGATTGCTAGACGACGAAAAGGTAATTACTGAGAGTTTTTGGTCTCCCTTCAACACTTTTCATACGTTCAGAAACAGTGAAGACGAAATACATCGATGTTCTTTCGCCTGTTATTCCACATTTTTCGTTCAAATAACTTCCTATTGCTTTTTATCTATCTAGCGTCTCCGAAATCTTTCAAGTGTTCGCTAGTATTTAAAAATTAAAAATATATATATTATCCACACTGAAAACAGGCATCCTTCTGATGTTCCTCTCCATGCATCATTGAATTGGATCATTGAAATATCCTCGAGTCTATAATGGAGATTCGTTAAGTCGATTATTCCTAAACTGACCACCGACAGGGAGAATAACCGACTTGCAATGCAAGCGTTGAACCAACGACGAAGTTATTTAGATCCATTATCGTCACACGGTTGATGATATCACTTGTTTTTCCATAGCCCCGTACACAACGCACACGCACAACAGGAGTCAATTTCGTGTCTCAAGAACAAACAGTTAATGGCCATTCAATCAACGATGAATTAAGAATGATGTTTGAACCCTCGTCTACCTGCTGTATCAATTTTCAACCCTCAAAAGTTTCACGTTGGTCTGGCTGGTGGACGCGGCGACCATCTTGTCGACAGTTTCACAACTTTGCACGCACGCGCCATCTATACAGCAGTCGATGAGTGGCAGCCATTTTGTGGACGATTTCTCTCTCTCTCCCTCTCCGCGGCGTTGCATTTGCCCTCTCTGCTGTCGCAAGGGCTGGGGCGCCGGGGCTTTGCGGTTCGTGACGAATCTCCGTGCAGCTCCGAGGAATGAGTCTGCGTGATGAAAGGTGGGGGCGTGGTGGTTCGCAGGGGCGCGGCGGGGCGGGGGCTGAGGGCGGGGCGCATGTTCCCGCTCAATCCGTGACGACCAGGGGGAGGTCAAGTGCCGTCATCACGTCGGTACGGGACCCCTGCAATGGAAATAAAAAGACGTGGAGCGTTAAAAAAAAGCAGGTCAAAGAAAAATTATCACTTCCTCAAGTCCTTAACTTTAAAAAAATAAGATATGTAACAAGAACCGCAGCATGCTTCATTTCTGAGACATGAAGACATTCTCAAGCCCTACATTTACACACACGGATTCTAGTTCAGTCCCGGAAAACAACGATAAAGCCATGAAATTGAGGAATCAATTCAATTATGTGAGGAAAATTTTCAACTTATGTATGAAATATTTATTATTAATAACAATGAACCACATATACTCCTAGATATTTAATACAAACACTTGCTCTTAAAATAAAATCGCAGTCCCCAGTAAAAAATTTTTTATAAACTTGAGCGTTTTCATGCACCTATATTTCACGGATATGCAGAAATTATCGGGATTTTGAACCAGTAGC
>LYUA01000235.1:854060-866342 GCA_002093875.1 Calopteryx splendens | reverse complement strand
CGTCTAATAATGGCTACTTGTTTATTACCTACTCCTTAAAGAGAGCAGCACTGAGATGGTAAAGCAAGAGACAGAGGGAACGCGTATTATTTGTTTAGCTCGGTACGGTACTGAGACAAATCTGTTAATTTTTTATATTTTTGTTCTTTAAGGCCAACAATTGATAAAATGTCTACTGCCATTGTTTGACCCTCGAAGGGCAGTAACTCAATTAGCTCCTCTTGGGAGTCCTTCGAAATTAACATTTCTTTTCAAGAGAGCATCTTGTGTAATGGCAGGATGACACAAGATTTAGTGTCCTAAACACCTCCTGCGACAAGCCTTTGGCAGGCAGTTTTAAGGGTACCTACCCTGTAGATGCATAGATGTACGTACGATGGTATCGACCACATCTCGAACGTGAAAATGTTAGGAATGCAAATGACAATAATAATATGCGCCATTAATGGCTGGTGACCTAACACCCCCTGCCGTACGCCACGGCGACGGCTTCCCAGGCATTACGTATATTGTGGTTGTGGAAATTCTGCGAGGGGATGTGAACTCACCCTGCCTCGGCCCGCGCCCCGCCGCCCTCAGTCTCTACTCCGCCGAGGCCGCCCGACCTTCCCCTTGCGGACTCCCGTCGTCGTGGTCGTCGCCGCCGGACCGCCGACCCCTCCGCCGCCGCCTCCGCCGGGACCTCCCGGACCGGGTGGCGATGCCGACGAGGACGGGGACGCGTTGGAAGAGGCGGCCGCCGCCGCAGCAGCGGCGGCCGCGGCCGCTGCGGCAGCCGCGCCTTTGAGCAGCTTGTGCCAGTCCTGCTCGCACACGAGGCTGCCGGCCAGGAGATAGTACCTGAACACGCGGGAGAAGAAAAAGCACTCGATTACAATCCAGACGAATGCAATAGAATAAGACACTCCATTGAATACATTCAAGCATACTTAGGTATAAAGAGTTCTCGACTGCTGCGAGAAGCAAACATAGAATATTTCAATAGAAATCATGCACTATATGAGATCAACATATAACGTTAAAACTATTACACTAGTAGGGGCCTTATGGGTACACCGAGCAAATTTTTGAGCCAAATGAATGACAAGAGACGAACTGTCACACCAAATCTACTCAGATCTACAATCAACGTATTGCCCCAAAACGACAGTCCCTCCCATGACCTCTCCTTCCTTCCACATCTTTTTCCACAAACCTGGAGATATCATGTTCCAAACATTTAAAACATATTTTTATACGACATTCACAGTGATTTTGTACTAGAATTCATAACTTAAATATATCTTTCTCGTTTTTATCACCACCACATAAGTACGTATTTAATTTGTGCTTACGAAATTGTATTTGTGAACGTGCGAGAAAGAGAGAAAAGCAGTAAGAGAAAGTGCAGGTAAAATACAGGTAAAGGGTATAAAGAGCAACGACTATTGCGAGAGAAACAGTCATCGGTCCTTTGCATTCGTTACAACTGAGTTCGACTGTAAGTAGGCACTTAAGACAGCATATGCTGTGTCGACTGGCGAAACATCGAGCATCCTCAAGTTGATCCTTCAGCCTCATGTTCTTCTAGTACATATATCTAGTTCGAATTACATTTAGATCGGGAAGAAACATGAGTCAGGGTGCACGAAGCACGGAGAAGAGGAAGGACTTCAGAAGCCACGGCCCGGTACTGAACCACTCTCAACACGGAAACTTTTACCTATACAGTCCGATGGGTACAAATGAGCGTTGCAGACCAAGTTACTTTGTTAGTCTCCTAAACGTAACAGGTAAGCAGTGCAGGCGGCGGCGGCGCGTCTTGAATAAACGGATTTGTGAAGAGCACTGTGGGAAAATGCGGCAGCAAAATGCTAAGGATAGAGCCCATTTCTCTTTAGTGAGTCACCGACTATGCTGTAAGCACCAACGACCCATCTCAGAAGGCATTGATTTAATAATGGAACAAAAAATGTTAGAGGGATTGTCTGGTTCGTGAAAAACAGTCATGAAAGAAAATAATGTTATGAAATTACCAGAGAATCCAGTAGGTATATGAGTCACTGGAGACACGAAAACTGAATGAATAATAAGCTGAGCCTATTTCTAAGGAATCAATCGTGGGACTTCATTTACGACACTGATGTAAAAACCCAATCCCGCATTACCTGCTCCATCCTATTTTCAGACAATAATTTCCAAATGGGAAAGGTTAGACTACGTAATACCAAGTCAAGGATTCGTGTTCTTCAGGCACAGATTGTGACTCCAAAACAAACAAAGTAGGCATTATCTTATTAAAATATCTCTTTTTCAGGCACACGCCCATCCATTTCCATGGACGATGCCTTAACATTCACAGCCGTATACACCTCATTCCACGCGACATCACGGCAGCTTTCGAAGAATCATGCCAAAATATGTAGATGGGTTCAGCAGCTTTACTTCCTATTCGACGTACGATGTGCTTTCCTTGATTCTCGTCCCACGGAGTACTGGGCTCTGATTACCACACAAATATTTGCCTTAATTTTAATGCAGTTTTCGGCGTGAGGAGGCAATATAATGCCGAATACTACATCAACCAGACCTCCCTTAAATGCAGACTGCGGACAATATCTTTGGAAACGTACATGAGAACCATTGTTAATCGCAGGTTGTGATTAGTAGGTTGAATACTTCATTTTTCCCCAGCGTCTGATTTTGAAGAAGCCACGAGCCTCGTAATACGTGACTTAACCAGTCACATGCATTGAAATAAGACGTTTAAAAAATCTACATCGACAATAGACGATCACTCGCTTTTTGAGGGCCGGCGCACGTGAAACCCAGATAGTGGTCGCAAAAAGACTATTCCATTTCATATAACCCCCGAAAAACTCTTCCAAGAACTAAAGTTAAATGTTGTTGTGTATATAAAAAACAACAGAAAATACCAAAATGGTTATTAACATGATCAATTTTGACAACACATGACACGTACTATTTATTGGTAATTAATGCAGTTCCCATAGATGAATTCACGGAGGACTATTTAAAAAAACGTATTCTGCGGAATATTTTTAGCCATTATAAAAATGAATTTTGCTCTATAACCTTAAATCCAGCACCCAAACCAACGGAAGACATACGAACTGGGAATATTTCCCGATTCGTTAATTAGCAAAGGTGTGCGTACTCGGCTATCTTTGAATCATCCTCAATCGCTTTCCACATGCGTGCCACATTGCGGCCTTCGTAAATATAAAATATGTTAATCTTCACAAAAAGGCACTGAAACTTTTATTTGAGGAAGTGAGTAATTGCGACACCGAAAAGGGATACGGCTAACCTGCGATGAAAAACGGCACTTCGAAAAATTAACTCCAGGTTTTTTTGCGACCATTTTTAGGATATCCAAATCAGTTACCTTTTTTATGCACGGCCGCTTTAAAGCTTTCGCAAATACTTCAGGCAAAAAAAAATTATCCTGGTGATTCAATTACCTACAGTACCGGCAGTGCCGTTTTCTGGGAATTGATAATATTAAAAGCCGAATGAATTATATACTAATATACGACAGATACGACTTCAAAGATCGTATCGTACCCCATTCACTGATTATAAAATAACATCGTCATTGAGAGGTGGCGAAAGTGCCATAAGATCATTAAAATTATCTTTTACAGAAAGGAGGTATCTATCTATTAATATTTTTCATTTTTCTGCTGATATAGTGCTTTCAAAAGATCGAAATATTTAATGATCTAACAAGAACACGATATGAAGACTATATCTTCTGGTTGTTTATAATGACGTAGGTGTGCAGGTAGGAAAATATGACGACTCTCCTCAATAGAAACTGCAGAGGAGATAAGCTAATCATGAATTGAAAGCATTTTCAATTTATTTAAATTTTATTTTTCATCCAAAACCTTATCTCAAGGGGGTTTTCCGCAAATTAAGTAACCGTAATGGATTGACAAATTGATCCAATTAGAGACTTAATAAACTCACACGATTCACACAAAATTAATGAGAATTTCGTGCATAGTATTCCAAATGCGGTAAATAACCGATTGTCAAATTTTGTAACAGGGAAAATGTTTTAACTATGTGGAACTTCATTTCAACTTCATTTAACTCCAATTTATGCAATCATTGGTGTCATAACTGCATTCTAAACGACCTTGAGATAGAAAGATCAATTGTGAATATTTGCTTCCTTCCTAAATGAAAAAGCCGACGAAATTAAATAGCAGAAAAAAAACGGTAAAAGTCTGACTTCTTTATAATGTGATAACGTTTTGCAACTTGATCCTCTTTATGAAACTTCTAAAAGAGGATCTATGGGTGGAGTCCGCGATCTTCCGCACGGTTGCCTTCATTTCATCCCAACCAATGCTTTTTTCACGAATAGTGATTGCGAGGATTTTTATTAAACAATTTACGACTGCCATCTCAGGAGGCACCAAGAGTGGCTGTAGCGTTCGGTCAGAGAATGCCTTTCACCTTTAAACTAAAGATTAGATGACGTACGCGAGAGGGAGGCAGAAGTGAGGCAGGAGAGAATTTCCAACCTGCCGGAGTTTTACGACGGCGCGGCACGTCTTTTCTTAGGAACGTTTTCTTACAAGCGTGCAATTAAATTTGCGCCCACAGCAGATGAGAAGTACGACGCTTTCTCTCTTCCCTGACTGGAACGCAATTAAATGCTGAACCATTTTAACTGGTTTAAGTCTTCATTAGGCTTGCTCCGTAAACACGAATGAGTGATATCGCGGCAACGACTCGGTGAGCGGCTGGTTGAGTTGAAATCCAGCTAAATTATCCCATCGAGGGGACGACAAACTTTTGTGGTCCCTTAGGTAGAACTTTCGCAGACCAATTCTTCGGAAAAAAAAGTTGACATGAAATCCTATCCGAGATTAAAAAAATAAAATCAGTAATTGTACATACACTTTATTTGTGCCAGGTCCAACCACAGATGAGCTCTAAATTAAAACCTCATAATTGCTTTTTGAAAAACAGCATTAACTGAGCACCTTGTTTATAAATTATCAAGCGCTAAAATGGTCACTTTAATAACTAATAAATTTCTTGATTAACTATTAAATATCTTCACTACTTGTTCAGCGACAGCATTTGTGTAAACCGCGCAAAATTTTATAATTTATAATACAACGAGTGGAAGATTTAACATATCCAGTTTTTTCTCCATCAACAGAAAGTCTTTAGGTGCAATCCAATTTTCATTTTTTTTATATCACTCCGTATCGTCAACACTTTTACCTGAAACATGCATTCATTTCATGTTTTGCAAAATAAAGCCAACAGTTTGAACTCTGATTAATATGATTGTACGATTTGTACGATAAAATGTTTTGGATTCCTTTCTTTTGCATTACGCGCGGCAAACAGATATAAACGAGGCAAATATCGTTAGGTATCTGTGAGCTGATGATCCACATGATATCAGTTGAACATAACCACATAGGAGTGTAATGAATTTGGCCGTTATAATACGACCACCATTGCAGTACTTGCTTGTGTTCTAATGGTGAAATTCTGCTCGGGAATATGATGGCAACAAGAATGCGGCAAGTGATGCCGTGGAATGTTAGAACAATGCACAATGACAAGTTGCGAGGCACCCATTATAAAACGGGGTTCACTCAAGGGAGGAATGTTCGTATAAATTAAAATTAAATATGCGAAACACTTCACTGGAGGTCAGAAGCTGAGCGGAAAAAAAAAGATGAACGGCACCGGGGAATGAAACAAGAAAACGAATCGAGATCGTCCGCCGACCCCGAGATCATTTGCATCGCTCCAAGGAATGGCGAATGTTGAGGGAAACGGGTACCAAAAGTATCCTCGGGTTAGCCGTTGCCATGGCATCGACTGTATCTTCACTGGCTGATGAATCAACTTATTTTTATTTTAACAACATTAGTAATTCCAGGGCTTGGGTGATTTAGACCAATTCTACGAGGCATAAAATTTCCACCAAGGATCAATGGGAGTTACACGGATGTATTGGTCTATAGAGTATTCCATAGCTTTTCGTAATTTACGTACCTTGAACAGTTCATCACCCTCTATGTCTACAAACATTAGGGAATATACTCCTTTAGCCAGAATAACTGGGGCGACGTATGTGATATCACACACATCAAGCACATTTTAAGTCGAAACGAATACCTAGTAGTTAAAAAATTTAAGTCTGTCGGGACCTATGAGCTAATCTTTCCTGTGTAATCCTAAATAGCTCCCATGACGTACATGACATACACACAGAGAAATATGTAAGTATAACTACTACACCCTAAAAAAACTACGCATTTAGAGAAGCGACGCATAGGATTATAATCCCTTGTCGCTCTCTCTTAGTCTTGTCTCTCTTTCTCACCATCGGTTGCGTTCGAAATGGTAAGAAAGTGGGCAAAGGAAAAATGAGCATCCGGGGACTCTTTTCGAGCTCAATCTCGCAGGAGGAATGCCGTGGTAGATATCACCAGCAGAGTAACAAATTATTGAATGCAATATTTTTGCTCTTCAATTCTTGAACATAGATGTGAGGACGACTTACACATGAATTGGGAAGAAAACAACTCGAAAATGAAATAATCAAATACAATAAAATTAAATTCACAACGCAACGATTTCCATGCTTAAAACAGGGACAGACTAATGCTGCACGTTTGTCTTCATTTTAAACTATAAATAAAATAACGGCTACAGATAAATTCAAACCCAACCGAATTGCCCGGAAATATTTTCTTTTGCTGAGCTTGTTTCTTCTATTCAAGGTTTGACATGAACGTATCAATTGGGACTATGTTCTCAAAATATTGCGAAAATTCAAAGTTTCTTATGTGTGGAGAAGTATGATAATCAGTGTGTGTTACAAGTAACATAGGAATATGCAAAAACGTTTGAAGAAAATTTGGATACATGAAACAGTACTGGGGAGATGTGACGGAAAGGTAAAAGAGCGGTGATATCTTTCTCTGGCTAGGCCTCACTTAGCATATGCTTCTGGTATATAAGATCCTTATGAAGTGGGTATGCTTTACGATTTAAATCTTGGGCAGCAAGGAGTCGCTAGATTTGTAAAAATATGTTGAAGTAAACTTAGTAGCTTAAGTGGATTTTAAGAAAAACTAGGTTGGGATTCCCTCGCCGGCCAAAGGTTAACTGTCAGTTAAATTTCTTGCATAAATTAGAAGCTGGTATCTTTTATAATGCTGACAAAAATGTATTACTAATCCCCTCATACTCCGGAAGAAATATCGCGAAAGTAGGACTGGAGAGAATGAAACTATAGAACGAATAGTTCAAGAGTAGTGAACGATAGGGAATCAGAGTAATTGACATAAGAAGCCCTCGGGAAAGAATATTTTACGCCAAAAAGCGAATTTAGTATCATCAGCTTTACCTTATTTAATTGCAACATCTACTAGCAACTCGTCTTGAATTCGTACGAAAGTCATTTTTACGTAGATATTGCAGTGTATGAGCAGTCATTGTTAGAATTGACTTACTACTCTTGAATTTTGTAACATCTCCGGATGTCACTTACATTTGAGTAACGCATAATTTTAAGTTTGCATGTCTGGTGTGGAATCACCCTCTGCCATATATCCTAGTTCAAGGTGGCTTGAAGGGTACCGTGTAATTTAGAGTTAGAATACTTAACTTTTCAGGAAAATATCAGAGAGAAGATTTAACAATGGAATCACTGAAAAACTTTTTAACGGTCGGGAATCGCCCAGGTTCAACTAATTATTAGTGGCAAAAATAATATATTTTTGATAGAACCATAGACATAAAATTACAAAATTCTGATGGTAATTGATTTTAGGAACCCCTAATTCCACGAAAACTCAAGAGGCTGCAAAAACTTTAAAATCTCTCCCAATCCTACAGAATCTTTTCCCATTTCTCCGTCCCTTTTAATTAGCACTTGAAACCTCTGCGTCAAACTGCTTGCTTATTTGCAGACTACACTTGCTGATATATCGTTTCATTCGATTGGAGAATTTACAATTTTTTAATGAAACATCTTCACGGAAACCATGTTGAAACACGTCTCATTAGTCAAGGTGGAAATAATCCAAAGTTAACATAAAAGTATTGTGAGAGACAACCATAGGGAGACTGCCACGATTCAAATTCCCGTTTGAACAACCCCCCTTAATTTCTCATTCACCCCCATCCTGTGATCTGCCCCCCCTGGCTACACGTGATGCACACACGCCCCCCATATCTCTCACCTGTCCCCTGGCATCAGCTGCGCCTGACACTTTGAGCAAGCGAAGCACTTGAGGTGGAAAACTGAGTTGGTTGTCGAATTAGGCCCGCCGTTGCCCTGGGGCCCAGCGTTGCCTTGGGGACCGCCGGTCGGGTTGGACGCGTGGTTGGGGCCCCCTCCGCCGCTCTGCGGGGGCCCTGCCCGCATCACGAACTCGCTGGCCGGGATAGTCTGCCCGCAGGCTGCGCATGCGCCCGTGCTCCCGAACAACCTGTAAGAGGAAAAACAAAAGGCGTGAATTACTTTCGGCTACGTCGCCTCCACCGGGACGGGAGGAAGGGTTGCCGAAGGCGCCTGATATGACGCGATAATCAGTCGGCTGGACGAAGATTAGCACGGGATAACACTTGAGGCTTAGTCGGGATGGATGAATTAGACCATGCTCAATGCGGCTAATGCCATGCTCCAAATTTCATTAAATTCACCAACAAAGGACGTCAATAAGTTCTGATTAAACAAGAACACAATACAAATGTGGAATTATTTTACAATTAAACAAAGAATTTCAGTCACTCGAAGCAATTCAAAACATCGCCGCATCAACAATGTTCTCAATTAATGCCATGCAATTAAAATTAAATTATACATTTCAAAAGATGTAGCAAAGCGTGACTATAAGATATCCCATACACACTGAAAAAACACGAGATTATTCAATCTTGTCAAAAGTGTGCTACCTTGAAAATTTCAGGTTTTTATCAATGCGTTTCGAATCACAAATAATCGCAATTCTTGTAATAACTACAATGCAATTGCACCCGTGGTATTTAAGTACATTATTCCAGGTAACAGTAGCTTTCAACTAAAATTGCTACACAGGTTATTTAATTTTAATAATGATATTTTTTTCAAATTTGACATTTTTTTAATCAATATTTTATGCGAAGATTACGGCCACAAAACCACAAGAAACCCATGCCAAGGATAAAAAAGATGGAAAAAATTTCTAAAAAGATTTTTCAACTAAAATGGAGAAATATTCTCTAAATGGTACTACTGTATTTTCTAATTGTCAACTTATCTTTTTGGCATAACAATGACTCCCTCCGACAGATCTACCAAAAATTTCGGCGATGTATGAACTCTAATCCATCAATGAGCGGCACAAAAAAATACATTCTAACACAATTTGAAACAGAGTTGATATCAAATATAAAAATCGCCGACCTAAATTAAATCACTCAAAGGCGGTATCATTTATTCAATCTGTTTTAAGATAAAGTTAATTGTTTCGCTTGGGAAAAAGTCACCACATTGGATAGGATATGGATAGGATACAGCTGCATGAATATTTAGCAAAGGATTTATAATGAAAATGGCAGTTCTAAGGTCGATGGCTCATAATATGATCAAGCCAAGAAAAAAAACATTTTCCATAATCACCTTTATGAATTTTCGCAAGAAAGAGAAATATTAATTTATAGATTGGACAGTCGGAAAAAAGGGAATTAATTTTCAGTGCCAGAGAGACAATACATGGATTATAAAGGCAATTAAAGGAACATGTATTAGCCCACCAACCACTATGACATTTAAAAACTCTCCAAGACAAGAAACAAAATAACTTAATAACACCCTTATTTCGCGCGCCTTCAAAACAACATCGTCTAGAGAAACACGGGACCCCTCTCGCTCTCTCTTCCTCTTTTTCTCCCTCAGATCGTTACCCACTCTCGAATAAGACGCGCAAAGCGATCGTCTTCAAGGTTATCTCCGCCCTCTTCAAATCCCTCCTCCATAAGTGCCTCCTCCCCACCCGCACGAAAACCTTTCTTTCCACTCTTTTTTCCCTCCCTCCTTCCTCCCTTTTCTCCCTCATCCCTCTTGCAGGTCCACCAACTCCTTTTGTGCGGGCGCCACGGCAAAACCAACAGGTAGCGTAGGCGGTGGGGAGAGAGGATCGGTGGGAAAAGAGAGAGAGGCGAGAGAGGAAGGAGCAGAAATATACTAGAGGCGCCTTCCCGACAATATTACCGCGCTACGCAAGCCTCCAGTCTCCTCCACCAACCCCTCCTTCCTAACACCCCCTCTTCCGCCCCACTCTTTCCGGCGGCCCAATTTCCTTCTCACGTCTCATTAGTCTCCGAAGATCAAACGGAGGGAGAGGTAGAGAGAGAGAGAGAGAGAGAGAAAAAAAGATATGGGAATGGGAAGGAAAAGGGCTTTCCGAAAGAGCAGTTCATATGTCGAACCCGATGTAAAATAAAACATAAAAAAAGGGGAAAGGTGGGGCCGGAGGGGACCAAAGGCGAGGTTTTTTTGTGCGTGGAAGTTGAGGGGGATGGAGCGGGGGAGGAGAAAAAAATAAGAATGTATAGGCAGAGTCGTAAAACGATAGTCGGATTTTGAGGGATTATGGGAAGAGATGCAAAATGACATTAAAGGCAATCGAATCGATTCCCTCCTGCTTCTTTCCCCCCCCCCTCCATTCCTCCAAGGGAAGAGTGATATTCGCTCCGGGTAGCGAAAAAGGAGATACAAACGCCAAACAATAGCCTCATTCCTTCCTTTTTATTTTAATAACGTCCCTCGCGAAGAATATCTATTTGGTTCGAGACGTTTTGATACACTTTTATTGCATCGTATTCCATCTCAAAAATCTATTCGAGTGACTGACTCCTCTGAGAGATATAGGTATCCAAGAAAGGAACAATGCACAGCAGATAATTTCGATTAGAATTAATCTGTAAGTATCGCTCCGTCATAGTTCCAATGTGAGCAATCAAATTAACCGCAGCTTATTTCGCGGATAGGTATATAAAACACGCCGTTCCCTATATATTCAGGAACTACATATAAATGGGAATAGTTTAGGTTGTCTACATAATAAGTACCCTACTACGATCATAAAATTATTGAACAAAAAAATGAACAAGATCTTCACGCAATGGCCCTCGCTATTAAGGTGCTGTATAATAAATTTATACATGAACTTCTCTCGATACACTGGAGCAAATAGATCGAGTAATATAGTAGTGTATACACTCTAGAAGACTTATTGTCGTGTCACCCCAGGAAAATTATGAATAAGTCCATTAAAAATAGAATATCAATAAATGGTTATTAACCATTACGTTGGTTTTTGGCCGTTTGTGGCAAACGCAGACGAGTTAAAATTACCATTCTGGGACACCGGATGAGTTCCTTCGCTATGTCACAACGATTTATTCCGGTAAATTTGGTACCCAGTGAGGTGATGTTTAAACAAATAGGCTAGATTAAAATTTGGTTTCAAAGAAGAACTCGAGTGACGAAAGAAAAGAGATAGAGAGTTTCTTTTCTTCTGATCACAATGGATATAGAAGCCAATTTTAATTCTAACGATGGATTATACTTCCACAAGATGTACATTTCTCTTCTAACAATAAAATTTAATTTCCACTCTTATTTCCAAACATTCAAACCACACCTGCTATTCTACTTCTAAGAGACTGCTGCTTTTAGTGGCGTGAATCCCTATTATCCCTCGGTATTTACTGAATAGAATGCAGGCTCAGATACATAATTTCAAGTATATTTTAAGCAGAATTTCGGGCATTATTTTCATGGTAAGGTTTTAAGCGAAGTGACAAACTATCAAGGAAAAAGCATGCATTTTTACAATCTCTTTTGTATGCTTAGTATATGCGTTGTTGTGTGTTGTGTACTGTATTCTTAATATATTCATCCATTGCATAGTATATGCTCTCTACATGCATTTATTCACACAAGAGAAGGCAATAGCATAAAGTTATTCATATTATTAGCGAACATGATTGGGCAAAATACAAGAATACCGAGCTGAGAAATCCCGCTTAAATTATTTCATTCTGTCAAACGATTCCTTGATAGTTGATGAGAAGAATATGCATACGAATTCAAAAAGTCATAATGATTATTTAAGTATGTAACATGACGTTGTAAAAAATAATAATGACTTGTAGGTAATTACTTGACGTAGCAATAAGACATGCTTCATAAGGAACAAAGTAAGCTTTTGCATTCGCGGTTTCAGATGTACATGGTTT
>LYUA01000235.1:762785-784264 GCA_002093875.1 Calopteryx splendens | reverse complement strand
TATGTTTCCCTTCCCCCCACCCAACCCTCCTCCAGCCACCTCTCCTCTTCTCATTTTTACTTCTCTCTCCCTCACTACACCAAATCCTACCTACCTAGCCCGACTGGCCGTCTCGGAATAGACGCTCCGAAGAGTGAGACGGAAAAGGAAAGAGACGGAGGAAAGTGCGATGAAAAAAGAGGAGATAAGGAAAGGAAGGGTAAGAAATCGAGAGTTGATTTAGAGCGGGTGGAAAGTAGACTTCAACGCCTTGGTACCACGGCCAAAAGAATGGAGAAGAAACTGAAAATTGCATCATAAGCAGTGATGGATTTTGAATTCTTCCTCATACTCTTCGGTAGATACATCATATCCTGCGATCCATCACGTCTGCGGCAAAGGCAGTTCCGAAAGGTCTTTAACATTCCCTACCTACATAATACTAAGGAATTATGGGTATATTAGGACTTAATTTTCAATATGGTAGGTGGCATTAAAGTTCTAGTTAAAAAAATATTGTAACCGTTCTAGTAGCGTTTGTGAATTTTGAGAAAGAAGAATGAGTATTTAAAGTCAGCAGTTTAAGGATCATTATGCTCTTGATTTTTCCGGGTAGCTTAATCAGCAGTAGTATTGTGGGATGACGATAATTTTTTTGTTTCACAACTAAACTCGGGCATTCCAAACATTCTAAAAAGTAATACTCCATGTTATGTTCTCCGCATGGTTGAAAAGGGGACGAAACCAGTTTCTCCAACAATTCAATGATATTTTGATAAGTACTTACTTCTCGTAACAAGTTTTAATAAAATCCAGACTGCTACGATCTACACATAATGCCTGCCTATAAGATAAACCGTAACTGTACACAAAAGTAACGCCAGAGTAACGAATTAGAAGAGATACAAAGATAGAAGAAAGAAGCTGGGCATGTAAAAATGGAGATGCGCGGTCTTACTCCCTCATTGTTGTATCTGAATCTCTATTTCTTGTATAGAGCACCCCGAGGAAAAGAATATTCTACACTTCTCGCCCGTACTTTTTCCTTCTAGCTCACTGTTACCTTGTGTCGTTGAGGACTCGAGGTGGAAGGAGTGAATGAGGATGGAAAGGGCAAAGGATGGTTTGTGTCCCCTAAAGGCTAAGATTCTATCTCCCAGACTCTCGGACACGCAAATATATATGCAGAGAATAAAAGGAACGCGCGACGTCTTGTACCTACGGCCAAGAGGACATTCCTAGGTAATAGCTGTCCCCCGGTTCGTATCCCAAAGAAGAGACCGGGGAAGTCCATTCCATTAGGACTATCGAAGAGGAAGTCGTCCTCTTTTTTTCCACCTTTCTTTGACTTTTTTTTGCGTACGCTTGACCTTCAGGGAAAAAAATAAGTGTTTCGGTCTGGCAACTGGGGAAGCCTAAGTAAAAGGGATGCTGGCAGTGTATTTTTTCCAGCGGCTGAAAATGGGAGAAAGGGGAGATTTCGCAGGACACGTTACCGCATCAGTTAGATCTATTAAGATAAGAATACGTTTCCTTCCCTTGTATTCTGTTCCGGTGATACTCAATCGATTAATTCGGCCAGGTCACGTTGCATACGAATGGCAATGAATGTGGAGTAGGTGCTTATGCATCCAACTCACTGCAAGAAAGACAGTGTAAAGAGGATAACAGTTCCAAACACGCTGAATAATTTATATTGAGGTGCATTTTTTTTAGAAAATGGGTCCGAGGTAATGGACGACAAAACATTTTTTTAAAATAATGTTAGTATAATTCATGATAATTGAAATAGTAATTTTACGTAGCATGTCCGATCGTAACTTTACGTCATTCCACTACTTTTCGTGCAAAAAAATATTTTTTAAATACTGGACTATTGAGCCTAGAATTATAGAGAATTATCATCAAGGTAACGCGGATTTAATTGCCTAGTTTATAGTTAGAATGACATACTCAACACAACGTAGAAAACTTTAATAGAGTTCACATTTCACCAAAGCGTCGAAAACAAATAGAATCCTGAGATCCAAAATCAACACGTTCATCACCACCCGTTATCAATTTACCAATTTATTTAATCATCTGACGATTTACAAATGAGTATTAAGGCAGAATAAGCAGATTAACGTGAATAACTTGGGAATCAAAAGCGTTATGCATGCGATTTCATTCATGTATTATCTGGGGATATAATCGTGGGGTTCCAATTAAGCTGGGAAGTACCGTAATTACTTGATTAGTAGTCGGAACTTTATTTGAACGAGCAAATACTTTTAAAAAGAGGCAGTTCCATTTGGGAGAGGCAGAGGACGGAACATGCAGGGAAGAAAATAAATCTACTGCGTATTAACAAAAATAATCACGGATTTATGGAACATTTGCTCGGCTTCATAAATACCATTAATCGTCCAATAAATCATCAGATTTTTCCCTTATCGCCACTTGAAGGCAAAAGGACTTTTAAAATAATATTTTTTACATTCACTTAATATGCATTGGTATATTCTCTACTGCACACAGGAAACACTCCCATATTAAAGTACGACTCGAAATTCCACTAACTCTTTAATTTAAAATGAAATAACGATTAAATTGGAAGCAAATATTAACTATCATCGTTCATCACAACTATTCGGAATTTCCAAGAGAATTATGAAATTTAGGAAGATGCTATTTACCATCTTAGTTTGGAGGTAGGTACATTATTAGTCGATGAATTTACTGAATTACTTACGCTTCCAAAGACAATATTTATTTAATAGTATTATGTGTTGCACCATTGCTGATATACAAGAACATTTGCAGCATGGGGCTATGATGAGTACCTACTGGAACTGATAAAATATGTTTTTTTTTAAATATCGTTCCAAATTTGACGTTAATTTTTGAATATCCTATTTAAAATGCCTTACACAAAAAGAAACTTTTCCAAATGATTTCCACACACAGCCAAGCAATTCGTCACCGCAAACATTATTAACTTGAAATATATTCAACGCTGCAAGTACACCCACATTCTGTCAAGATATTAATTGAAAGTATGCATGGTAAAGGCAACGACAGATATGAAAATATTTTAAACGCATGACCCTAATCCTCAACCTTCAATTTCCTACCTATAACAACCACGACGGCACGGAAAATAAGACGAATATTCCAGTATCTTCCCATGCAGATAGAGGTGTGTTTTCTTTAGTTATACGTTTGTTATAAATGGAATTGACTACGATTCATATGAATGAATTTTTACTATCGCCATTCAAAAAAAACCTTTCATTTTCTTAAAATGAACATTTTGATCACAGAGACATTGAATTTCAACCGGCAAAATATATACCAAATTGGTGAGTGTTTGGAATTTATTCGCCAAATTTAATTTGAACGAGATATTGCAAACAAATTTAACTAGGATTAGGAATCAGTTACGTGTTCATATACGATTATAATGCAGTAGTTTCATTTATGAGGATAAAAAAGGCCTATGAAAAATGAAACATGGTGACACCTTTACTTCATTCTAGGAGAATATGTAAAGGAAATCTGGAAAACCGTTCCTTCCAAGAGCGCTGATGTTCAAAAGAGATAATTTACAACGAAGGAGTGTAAACAGCTATGTTGCAGGTATGAAATCTATTTACTTAAAGAACCAAACACAGACTTCATTCCAAAGATTAGTAACAGCACCCCAATAATAATTTTTTTTCTAATTCTTTTACGATACGGGTCCTAAAAGTAAGTACCGTTTTTTTATGCAAATCTTCACGAATGGTATTTTTCTTTTAATTCAATTTTAACGCGAAGTCCATGCCCAAAATTAATTTTCGAAACAATTCCCGCCGTTGCTTGATGCACTTATCATAACTCGAGACCAGTTTGTTTGTTAATTCCCTCTTAAAAGAACAGCGTCCCCAATAATGAAAAACACTCCCTCTTGAATGATGACGAGAATTCTCGGGAATTTCGGGAAATTCATCGCATAGTAAGGAAACCGTGAAACGGCGATCCTCACAAAAATTTCTCATTAATTTAATCCTAAAATATTCATTGACAACAGAAGGCTGCTTGCTCATCATGTTCACATTCGTCCGACATTGGTTGAACTGTCTTATCCATGTCCTAACCATTCCATCACCAAATGAACTGTCACCATGAATTTTAACGATTTGCAGATGAATTTCAGCAGCTTTGAGCTTTCTTACATTCGGAACTCGGAAAAATGACCACATTTCACAAACGGTGGGATGTCCTATTGGCTTAAATATTGCAAAAAATCAAATCAGATACGAAACGTGCCTCAACAACGGCGAAAATGAGGTCGAAAAATGTTTTACAGCATGGTCTTTCATATAAAAATAATTTTAAACAAAATTAACGCGTGTAAACATTTCATATACAAAAAAGGTAGGTGCTGTTACCTTGAACCTTTTGAACGCACTTCTTGGTTTACTATTTGCATCCTATTACATTTTTTTGACTTAGGTACCTCAAGCCTCGGTAATTCCATTTGATTACAGTACAATTCCGGTTGATTAGTTTTACTGACTCAACATCAATGATCCAGCACACAAAAATCATTATTATCTGATGCCATCTATATAAAAATGTCCTAACTTTCTCCAACTATGCTTTGAAATACTAAAATTTCCACGCATAAATGAAATTTCCCAAGAAAGTGATACATAACAAGATGAAAACATAATTACTGATGCGGAAAATGTACTTACCCCATCTCAGACCCAAAAATTTCGAAACAGCAAAATTACGCGCACCCAGTAAACTATCTATGTGATGTACAGGATTTTGGTATCCTCTTACAATTCTAAATTGGTTATGAACTATCAAAGAAGAATAATTAACATTGTAATTGCTAAACTAATTTATTGATTCGTGGCATTTTAATGACTATACGTTAAAGGATCATCCTCTTCCAGTCGTGAAAATATTAACCAAGGAATTTTGAGCCTACCAGCTCTCTCATCAGTTGCTCTTCTTCGCATTTTCGTTTCCCGTTCTTCAATTAATATTTTAAATTATATCCGTCAGAATGAAAAGTAAACCTTCCGTTATACTTCGTATAATTCGTATTTAGAACGTGTTTTTAAATCATGATTATAAGGTATTTTTGAATATCTCTCCGCTCCGATTAGAAAATTCACTTTAGAATTAATTTGAATTCGCAATTTCAATCGAACCTCGTGTAAACGACTGGTATGGAAACGCAAATTATCTTTTACTGACTCAATACATATTGCTGCATACGAACTAGTGTACACAGCCATAACGAGATGAGGAACGCCAAATACTAATTAAAACATTATTTATAAAATCTTGCCTGCATTTATCATGGAAGATAAATGCAACCATAAATACATTTTTCATGCTCAATATTTAGTTTCCGAATTATTACCAATTTTCCTCAATGATTTTGCAATGAATAGATCAAATACTAGGGCCTCTTTGATGGAACTCATTTTCATCCTCGAATTGCTTTATGATTAATTAACATCTTTTATGTCATTACCTTGAGCCGCCACAGCGTGCGAGTCATCGCCTTCCCAAAATCAGTGTTAAAGTGTAACAATGCGCTAGCCTGTATGCTTTAATAAATATCAAAATGATAATCGAGAAGATAAAAGAGCACAAAAACTACAGGTCAAAAACATACTTGAAGAATATATCCTACAAATTTCATTCGAAATCCACAGTAAATCCACAACAGCTGAACTCACTGATGGTTATGAGATAAAACCAACGAAGTTCATTATGTTAGTACTATGCTAGCTGAAAACCATTTAAATATAATTGCAGTGCGCAAACAATGGTTTCTGACACGATATTGTAAAAAATTGGAAAAAATGGAAAGAGTGGTAAACGTATTTATTTCGAATTGCAAACTGAGTCTTTTGCACCCTCTGAATATCAATGTCAGGTTTTTTTTCTGGGAAAGACAAAATCAAGATCTATTATATTAAAACTTTGTATACTTACTAGCTGATTTGTGAAGAAATTACGGTGAATTTAAAATTATCGTTTCAAATACAAGGAAGTTTAACAGAATAATGTCAATGAGTTATTTGAAAGCTCCGCGCCAAACTCCACGTCTAAAACCAAATATAATCGAATTTAGAATTGAAGTTAATACGAAATGAATAAAAGAAACAACGAAAAATGTCGCGAAATATAATGGTTTTCCATAAAACCACGTGAGTTCCTTTAAAATGGCAAGAACAATTCGTGTCTATGAGTAAATAGACTCGGAGATTAAATATTAAATATTTCTACGGGACAATAGAGGAAATCGAGACAGTGACTATTATGAGGGCACCCTCGAACATTAACAAAAATAAGGAAAGTTGCACTAAAACGAAATAAAAATTCTGCCCTAAGATATGAAATTAGTAATTATGAAGTATGTACCCGCGATGCAAGGAATTGCATTGCATGATATACCCGTCTTGATCACGAATGAAACGATATTAGTATCAAAAGAGCTGATTTTTGCACAGTGAGTAGACTTCATAAATGATGAAGTCACTGAGGAATAATACCTATATTCAATTCTTCGGTTATGCACGAATAGAATAACTCTGAATAATATTACTTTTAAGTTTTAAACATGCACGGATTTATTATTATAACAAGATCGATGGAAATACTGCAACTTAGTACTTGAAATAAACTTATGGTGAACCTTTTACTGCAGATCCCTTTGTAATCACAGTTTACGGAATCCCAACAACTTATTATGATCCTAGAGTCATCTTATTCGCTAGCGTATTTGACATTTTGGATACGTTGCTTCCTCATTCAATCTGGCCTTTATTCTATTATTTCGCAAAGATTTCTACAACAAAAGGGTTTTGACCAATTTTTAGAGGTTACATCATAGCTCATTTTTATGATGCGAGCAGAGGTTAATTTTGAATAAATATGCCACCTTCTCAGTAGGCATTCGAATTCACTAAAAATAATCAATGAATTTTATACACTGGCCTATGATTATGTACCTAGATCATCGAGGCTGAGTCATTGCACCCATTTTCGCTATCGGAGATCATAGCTGGTTGCTGATAAAACCTCAGCTGAAATTATGGAGAACATGTTAATTCAAGTACAGAATCTGGTAACGCATAAATGACAAATTCAAAATTCTTTATTAACGTCTCCAGAAACATGTTAACTACGGAAAAGTGCCTAGAAATTTGGAGAGAAGGTACCAATCAAGACGGATCATATTACTTTGGCGTCATTGTTTATTAATAAATAGCTTCATAAATAGCATTGTCACCAATTTCAAAGTAAGTTCATAACAACGCGATTTTATCATAGTGGGGCTGGTCGCATGCCCAATAGCCAACATGGAAGGGAATAGTCTTCAAAGACGTAATAGGAGGACGACACCACTGGAAAGACACCTGCGACACGAAAAAAAACTGAGATACCTCTCTCTATAATTTATTCCATACGTTCTTATCAAACTATTGGTAGAATCATAGGAAATCGTTCACAAAAATAATTGACACTAGATGAACCTGGGAAACGACTCTTTATATGGGTAAAACAATATCCAATGTTAAGTCAGCTTTGACTCTTTCTGGATCAAAGTTTAAAATAAAAAAATAAATACGCTTCGTCATCTGCCACTTTTTTGACGACATAAGCCTCAACACTCTCCAATTAACTGACCTTAAGGGGAATCAAACCCGGATCTCACACGATCAGGCCGAATCCTTTCGGATCACAGGTGAAATATATGTGGCAGCCATTAGAAGAAGTGCTTAAAAAGAATGTGCCACGCGGGCGAACAGAGAAAGAGGGCGTTCGATTATTAATGACAAGTGACTGAGGGCAGGTGGGCAGCCTGAGGGTGCAGAGGAGAATGGAAGGGAGTGAGAGAGATAATGAGAGGAGAGGGGGGAGCGGTGAGGGGAGGTAGGCGATAGAGAATACATTATCGGAAGGTGGTGTGGATTGGGAAGAGGGAGGCGGGGAGAGAGGGAAGGGGTAGAGGAGGACGCTTCGGCTCGGAAGGGCACCTCAGCCCCCCCTGGTAAGTCCCAGCCCCCCCTGGGGTGATAGGTTGAAGCGGTAACGGGGGGGCAGGCAGGGGACGAGAGTGAGGGATAACGGCGAGTCAGCTAAGACGGTGACAATGGCTGTGGGGAAAAACAAGACCGTGAAGTATTCATTTGGTATCCTCGTATTTCAAATAGGGAAAGTTAGGCATTCGTATCCGCAAAATGTTCCCAGGGAGCGTTCGAGAAAGTACGCGAATTATTATGTCCAAGGTTAGGAGCTCGTTATATTTCATACTTTCAATAATAAAATGCCGGGACAAAACATACTATTGATTTTAAAAATAATAGGAAGTAATCAAATGAGAAACAACGACAGTGTGTTAGGCCTCGTGATTTAAATGTAATGTGCAAAAAAATTGGCAAAACAACTAGGGAAAGCCGTGCCGAGATGTTGTGCACTCAGCCTGAATGATTTCAATGATTTATTTTTCAATGAAAAATTGTAAGAAGGTACAATTAGTTACAGGTGATACAATAGAGAATAGACCCTTCAAGGAATACATAAATAAGAGAATAATTGTGCAAATTCATAACCTTCATTCGCGTATGCATTCCGAAGTCCGATTCACTGAATCATCAGATGTTTTAACTAAAGATATACTCCTCATATTCGGCTAGTGTAATAAGGCTTGCACGTTATTCAAGACAGATTTTTTATTGAAATTTAGAGTGTTCTTGTAAGTCTATTTATTCATAATGGGTATTAAATTAATAAAAACCAAACAAAGTTATTTTTTAATATTCTATAGTATGAAACAATTGTTTAAATGCATTGAAATAACCAATAATTGAATAAAGTATAGAGATCGGTGGTAGTGATTATAAGAGGCCTAAAGAGCACATACGGAAGAAAATACAAGACTACCAGATGAGGACACGAAAATTCAACAAATACTGCTCTAACACCTAGAGCTGAACGAAAGCACTTAGTATAGGAAACTTCCCCAACCAAATGTCTACAGAAGGCAGAAATGATCGACGAAATGAATTATTTCCCCTGTCGCAACACAGGGCTTTCTTAGGATACGTAAAAAGTTTACAAGTGACGTGAAAATGCAGAAGCCAGATTTTCTGCGAAATATTTCCCTCATAGTTACAAATACAGTGTGATTAAAAGTGCATTTCCTGGCACATATTATTTTCTTTGATAAAAATGCCTTAAATATGGCGGTCTGTTCTTTGGAAGAACAAAGAATAAAACATTGTTTCTTTCGAAAGAAATGTTTTCACATTTAACCAGAAATATTTTTCCTGCACTTATAGATTTAAAAAAAATCCACTGTTGAAACGCCAGCACCGAAACATAAAGAGGCAGCCATAATAGAGTAAACCAACACAACTTGCTAACTAAGTACTCGATAACGATTTCCAAAAGAGCATTTTCTGGAAAACCCTTAATTGAGACACTTTGGAAGAGAGAAGGATAAGAGGAAAGGAAGAGAAATAGAGGAATCAAAAAGATACAGAAATTCCGCATCGAAACAGAAATATTGTCACGATTTGTCTTGTGCGCACGCCATAAAAGAAGCGGGAAATGAAAATGGAAATAAAAAATAAGCCTTCCTCAACGAGACTTGAACCATAACCGGCTAAACCGCTTTGACTGTCCCACCCCCACCTCCTCCAGATGAAAAAAATGAAAAAGGGATCTTACCGCACTTTTTCCACCCCTCGTCCCATCAAATGCGCCTTTACCTGACTGTGTAGGTACAACAACAACCCGGATAGGAGGGAAAGTAAAAATTTCTCTATAGGTGTGATATACGGCTACAGGAAGTCTGCCATTTGCGAGGGTTGGCAGATTGTAGCATTGAATAATAAGTAAAACTTTACATAAGAGGTTTGAAAGTATTTAAAGAAAAAAGTATCTATATGAATTGGAGAGCAAAATTCATTCCAAATGGTTTATCCTAATAATTAGAGAGCTAATAGTTATTTTTCCCGATTTTGTGCATATAATCCCCCAAAAATTAATAACTGAAAGTATTAGTCTGTCTTTCTGTAAAAACTGTAATGAAATGTGCAGATATTTGCCAATAATCTTTAAAAAGCTTTTCAAGTAAATTATTGCTCAATTGCTGGTTACCATTTAGGTGAGGTCATTTACCCAGTGATTAGTCAAAGCAGGAAGAGCTGAATGACAGATCAACAAAGCTCAGATTAAATATGAATCTTAACTTTAGACGCATACACAAATTAATAACTCTATTTGACATTAGCTTTATTTAAGGCTTGGAGTGCCTTCAATAATGCACATAATACCAGAACATACAAGAAAAAAACCTGTCAACCCAGAAATTTGGATTTGATTCTCAACGTGGGAGGCCAGAGCATCAATTGGTACAACGGGAATTTGTCTCGGAATTTTAATGAAAAGATTCTTAAAACTCTTATTGTTCTCGATATTAAAACCCCGTTTTAATTGTACATCGCCGAATGAATTTTCGTCCTTCGGGTGGTCGCTGAACGGGGAATTGTCGCACGCACGACAGGAACGCGTCTTCATTTTGTGCCTCTCCCTGGTCAATCCTGTTCGGGTTTTTGGCCTTCCCCTGGATACAACGGCGACGCTGAAGGCTGCGTCCACGCCCGCGCCAGAGCGCGGATGACGCGGGGGTGAGGTGGGGAGGGGAAGGGTAGGCCGGACAAGCGGGAGGGGCGGGGAGAATCGTTCGGAGGGAGAGGAGGTGGGGAAGTGCAAAGGATAAGGGGGTGGAGGGCAGTAGAGAGAGAAGCACCCCTTTACCTCTGATATCCCCAAAGTGGACGCTTTTGATGATCGAGTTACATCGCCGCCAATTAGCCAGGCAGCAGCACTCCCCTCTCCTCCTGCCCCCCCCCTCCATTCCTCCTCCCTCTAACGCCTTCCCCCCAACTATTCCGCTACGATTGAGTCTCCCCTCCCCGCCCCCAAAACCACCCCTCTCTTTCAACCTCCTCCAATGCTCCGAGTGGGAGACGAATTTATATTCGACTCTCGTGGAAGGTAGCAGATGTCCCCGGAGTAATAGGGAAAGTAGTGAGAGCGTGTGAGAGGGAAGAGACGGCCACGGAGTCGCAGACAGGAGAGAGATAGAGGCGTGGGACGGAGGAGACTACATAGGGATTGATGGAGGAGTGGAGATTATTAAAGAAAGAAAGGCAAAAAGTGATGCCAGGGTGATTGGGGGACAAGGGAAGTCATAAAATACACATTTTCCTCGAATTCAGTTAATGAAGAGGGATTTGTGGAAAAATTTTCATCAAGGGTTTGCAAAAAAAAATGACGCAATTAATGATTGAATTCTGATGGAGGAAATGAAGAGCCTTTCAATTATAGGTGGCTCGAAATCATTGATAATATGATTGATCAATAATCACCGCAACGAGAAAATAAATGCAATTTTGGTCATTCTGACCCAAAAGCAATTTAACATCATATAGATGAGAAACATTAGAAGCTATAATAATTTTCTTGAAAATTTGACTGGATTTTAGGACTTGCATCTACCCATTTTCTTAAATAAAATACTCTAATTCCAGTACTTTACACGTTCCAAATAACTATGTTACAAAATGAAACAGTAGTAAGCAAGTCAACTATCCTAGGATAATAATGATGCATAATCACAAGCAATAATGTGTGAACAAAACGCAAAATCAGGCTGGATTTTAACAGGAGAGGAAACACAAACCAGGAATGATATTTCTTTACGAGGAACGGGTAACAATCACGAATGGGGATTTTCAGAATAATATGAAATACATTGATTAGTACGTATATCTCGAGAAGAATGAAGCAAACCAGGAAATAGAAAATCTAAGCGGCATAAAGTTTAAGAACAAATTAACGATAATGGCAGCGCACAAGAACAGCCAATGAAATAGTGAATGGTAAAAATGATAACGGCGTTAATCCACATGGGTATAAGCGGATCTAGCTCTATTACGTATTTCAGAAAACGTTATTCGTAAAATCCAGAAGAGACACTGTTGAGTGATCCCTGTCAAATGAGAAATATCTCCCTCCTAAAGAAGCATCAATTATATCATCGCATTAATATGCGACCTAAATCCTGGAATGCTAACAGCCATGTCGAAACGAGAGCAGATTCCACAGTCAACGGAAAGGATTTCTAGCAACAACTAAAAAAAATTAACCGCTAAACTATTGGAATATGTGTTCCATGGAAAGAAGGGAACCTTGGCGCATCATCCAATTGATCACGACCACTGGACAAAACATTTCAAGAAAAAGAATATTATATGTATGCACGTGGGAGAGGTAGTTAAGGTAAGACGAGGCACGGGGAGAGTAATGAGAAAGAAGATTCAAGGAATAAAGGATGTGCGGCAGCACACACACGGCGACGCAGCGGGCGGGGGAGAGGACGGATGGCTAAGAGAGTGGATTCCTCGGTAAATTGGGAGAGTTAGCGAGATAAAAGGGTGGACGTCGTGGGTGAGGGAGAAGGCGGGAGGGAGACTGGCCAACGGGGGCAGCGGCAAGAGGGGGTGGCGCGGAGAGGGGAGTGGGTGGGGGAGACAGCGAGGGGCTGCGTGACAGGAACTGGTACTTTTAAAGGACAAGGATTCCGAGGCCGTACGTAAGAGGACAATGTCGAAACGGGGAGGGGGATGAGGAAGGGGGAGGCGATAGAGAAGTAAATGAGACGAACGTCAGAGGCGGCCAGGGAGGAGGGAGAGAAAGACGGAACCTATTAATTAGAGGATGAATCGAAATGCCAGCCGATGAATGTCCAATTTAAAAAATCTTGAAGGTTCTCGGATATTTTTCTCATTTGTTTTTTTTTTTACTCTCCATTTTTGAACCCCTCCTCCCAAATCCCTCCCTAGCCCTCCATTCCTCTTCTCCCTCTCTCCGCCAAACACACCCTTAAATCCTACCGAGAGAGTCCATTTTAGGAAAGCATTGTGACTCTCTTTTTTTCTATCCTCTTGCTCATTAAATGTTGGGATGTATTAGATGATATATGGCGCAGAAAAAAATTACCAAGTAGAATTCCGTGATTTAGCCGACCACTGTTTTTTCAGAAGATAATTGAGTCAATGGTTAATAGGCTGGCGGCGTTCTGATATGCTAAACGGTTCTTTTGACGGAGATTTTTATCCATTTTCTTGGGAAATACGAAAATAATGAAGGTGAAATTCCATATATAGTCCCATGCGACAACGTTTAAGGACAAGAAAGAACGGATTCGTACTTAGCATTTATGCGGACGGTTCTTCATCTCAGCCAATTAAACGAAGGAACAAAAAAGTTGCTCGAAACCATGGGAACTTGAAGTTAACAGGAAAATAAAACGAGAGGCAACTTTATCAGATGTTTCATTATATTAACAACACAAATATCCCAACTTGAGCAGAGAAAACAGACACTAACAACACACTCTGTCAAAACTTACCGACTGGCAAACATAGTAACTATTAAATTCAATAGCAAGGCATGTATATAATGTACACACAATCGTGATTTTAATTACTGGTGACCACATATAAAAATAAAATCAAGAAGAGTTTAGAAGGCGTCTATAACAATGCATCAAACATAACCTACCATGCGATGCCTTTGAAGGAAGAAGACGAGAAATCTTCTCTCGAGAGGTCGAAGCTCGAAAGCTCGAAGGTATAACGTAGTTAAGCGTAAACTCGAATCGTTGTCAAGACACTGATATAAAGGTATTCCTTATTTAACTGCGCAAATGACCGCGATAACCCCAGAGGAAGGATCATTAGCTAAATTTAAGGTATTTCTCGTGTCTCAAAACTCCAACAGTGAGGCCCAGGAAGAGCAAAGGCATCGAAACCACCGTATTTGTACACCATTAGCATATGAGATGTTTCGCCATTTTGGCAACCTTATCGACCATCATCCTTTCTCTTGAACTTGATACCGTGGGAAAATGAACTGTGCAGCAGTATGCTTGAAATTGCAAGTGATTTGAAATATTGCTATAATACAGCACAGGTAAACTCCATCATCACCATTAACCCTTTCGTTGAATGTTTTGGCTAGAGAAATATACAAATTTCACTGTATTCCTTAGGGTATAATTTTGTTGTCAATAATTTAGGATATGTCAATGGCATTTTTGTGTAATTAACAATTTTTTCAATAATTAAATTTTTGAAAATACTCGACGCCTTTCTTTCTGTACAAAATTTCCCGCAAATTCGGATTATTTCATTTGTAAAGGAAACGTTCAACGAAGAAAATGAAGAGGAGGAATATTAAATTAACTGTAAGAAAGAAACAAAGGTATTAGTTAAATTAGGTCTCAATCGGAAATCGAAATCACCCGCTGAGTTACAATAAAAAACGACTGTATGTCACCTAAAATGGCAATTTTTTCACTTTTATTAACCCTTTCCACTAATATGCAACCAAACTTTAAATAATTATGTAATTATTGCAAGGCCATTATAAATCATAAACGGCTTGTAAGCGAAGAATAAAAATAATAGGAAACCAAAGTTAATTATCTTGGTGCAAAAATAGAACTCAACTTTTTAACATGGGTGCATACTTTGTCACTATCTAAAAGGTCGGTGAGCAGTAGGACCTAACACTGCATAAGAGTTATGAATTTCCTTAGTAGAGAGCATATTCGTCATTACCAGCCGAAATTAAATGAGGAAATATATAACACAAGTTAAGACCTTTATGGTAAGAGCGAAAGGCCGCAATCAGAGATGAAAAGCATTACAGCGCTTACAGCAGTTTTTGCGCTCTTCTTTTGAGAAGGAATAAACTGAAAGGGATATGGAGAAAGTAGAATGCCGTAGGTATACTTGAGGGTTTGCAATGGTTTCAATAAACCCGAAACTCTTAAAACATATCAATTTTTTCGTGTACCACAATTAACTGTACAATGGGATACTGAAAAACCAGAACGATACGGATAAGGACTCATTTGTCAGATATTTGAATAAGAGCATTACATCTTCTCAACGTGCGGAAGTTATTCATACACCTTGTGAGTATTAAGGATATATTAATGATCTTATAATATTTTAATTCAGCCCAAATCCTGACTACTACATAACGGGCTCTTCTTCCCTACACGCCATTTCCTTCCGGCCTAAGTTCGGTGTCCTGAGAGAGCGAAATGTAGCGAAGAGTATTTTTACCTCACTTAAATTGTATTCGAACCGATGCCTATGTGATTTCGTCGTCGTAAACTCGTTCATCAAAACACACAAAGGAAATGCACGACGAAAGACCACGAATGAAAAACCTTAAACCCATAGGAAAGTGTAATATTTAGGCTGATTAACATTAGCGTTTTGAATGGGTGTAATAATACCAAATTGAGGACGGTACCAGAACTACTTTTAGTTGTGCGTAAGTCGCATGACCTCCGAAAGGGGGAAGCGGGATCTGGAATGGCCAACTGCGTCATTCCACACTCCCTCGCTAGGGCTAATATTGATGTGTGTCCATTCCTTACAAATTAGGAGAAGGGGATAGTGGGGTAGGAGGAAATGGAGGGCGCTGTCAGAAAAGAGGCTCTCGGGCGCCTCTCTTCGCATTCACCGCGACTTTTCACGGGGAAGAGCAAGGGGAGTTGATTTGATTCCATTCCCAGCCCCCAAAACCCGCGACCTACTCATTGAAACTTTCCTCTCCCTTCTCTTCAAGAGCACTCGAGTCTATTCATCCTCCTCTGCCCACCTAAAGTATTCCTTCCACTCACTCCAACCTCTTCTCATGTCCTTGTAACTCCACTAAAAGTAAATCATGTCCTCAAAATATCCGAACGATCAAACCTTCATTATTGAGCCAGCGAAAAAACTAGTGGGCAAGCAGTTAGCAAAATAGAGTGATTCAAGACCGTGAATATACATCAAGAAATATATTATAAAAAAATCCAGAGGCATAAAAATCTACAGCAACAACAATGATGAACATATGTAAATACAGTGGTACAGAAGACAACTAGAATAAGATCAAAATGGATTACTCCCATTCCGAGAGATAATACTTCATAAAAAGCCATAATGATTAGTAAGTAAGAGCTATAAAGGAATGAGGAAATTGAAGGAAAATAATAACGTGTGGGGTACTATCGCAAACCACACCCATGATTATTTGATAGTGAATTTATTTTCTTTTACTTAAAATTTAAAAGAAAAATCGAACTTATATCTATGAATCATATGAATAACTTACATCTAATTACTACGATTAATAAAAGAGAAAATGTGGCTAAGACGTATTATTACAGAGTTACATGGTTAAAGTATTTAAGGCGTTGAATGAAACGATTAAAGGCAATATCATTAGGTTGATTGAAGGTATTTATTGGTCAGAACCAATTGGAACGCATTCAAGAGATTGCAACCATACCTACTATCGAGTAGAAATGCTATTTATTACCGAGCGTTGGAGTTTTAAACTGAGACTGAACTGTGACAATGAGGAATTTCAATTGATGTTCCCACATTTCCAGTTAGGCCAAGTGAAAAGGGGCCATTTCAGCAGCATTTATCAAGGGTTTTAAGAATTTCAGATTTCAAGATATAATTAGGAATTTAATAATTATTCCCTAATATGCTAACAAGAAAGGAAAACATGTTCGTTCATAATGAATTATTATGTGAATAAATTACGGCAGGCACACCAAGAGCCTTAAGCTATTTGAAAAATCATTTAAGTACCTATACAATGATTTTTGTTGTCTCAGTGGAATTTGTGGAACTTTGTGGAATTTGCACAACATATTTAAATTAGAGAAGTAACTTGTAATTTTTTAAGGAAACCTAGGTCGTGTTATTAATAAAGTGTGTGGAATTAAAATTTAATTCTCTAATTTAAGTACCTATACAATCGTTTATTTATGTTATTAGTTTAAGATATTCATATTAAAATGTACTAAAAATATACATGTACCTAAATTTTAATATTAAAATTATATTGCAGTCACTTTTTAAATTAGAGAAGTAATTTGGAGGACCTATTTATAATGAATAAGACACTGAAATACGGCCAATGTTCGGGAAAACCATAATAAATGCCATGCAAGCAGTCATCCTTGACAGCATCGGTGCTTTTACTCGTAACCATGAGGAAAGCAAATATGAAGGTCTCTTATAAGTCGTCATGATGTGAAAATACAGAATTATAATCATTAAGTTATTATATCACTAGATTTAACAAAATGGTGGGTTGACATAAGAAAATTAAAAATTATCTTAAAAACATTTTGTACCATTGCCACTGCTGCTCAACGATGGAGCGAGTCTCCCATCTCTATCAAGTTAAAACATTCCTATTTAAGGCCATAAAAAAGCGAATTTAAAGATAATACCTAAAATTATAGATGCGTAAATAAAATAATGATTAAAACCGTAGGCCAATGTCGCTCCACTCAGTTTCTGCGCGAGAATTTTTTAAATCCTAACCGCTTACATCACCAACTTTAATGCCAAATAAAACTATTTTTAATTTCCATAAGTAATTCTTTCCCTGCCGGCTCACTATGTACTCAAATAATCAATTTATTTTATGTCACGTTCTTGAATTCTTATATCAGCTATTTCTTTTTTTCTGAGTTCAAATTGATTACAATGATAGATTCAGACAGGTGTTCAATATCCTGCACACGTCGGAGAGTAGGAAATGGACGGGCGACATGCAGTAATCGTAAGGCAGGAGAAATAATAATATCGCCAGGTGACGGCAAGTAAATTCTGAATTCCCATTTCAGAGAATGATAAGTAAAACGGCCCAGTCACTGTTGCTCAGAGGAAAAGAGGTGACTTAATGGTCGCATAAGGACAAACTTCCTACAGTGAGAAAAACCCTTACAAAATGTTTTGGTGTAGAAATTATTTCTAAATATTCTAACACTTTATTCTTCCCTGGCTCTCAATTCCTCTAAATACGGATACAACGACAATAAGTAGTATAGATAACTAGGTACTAAATAAAATCAATACTTTGCCATAGCAATGGGTTTAATCATAATTTTTCAAATTGAAAAGTGACAAGGAATTATCCAAATTCCTATGTCCGGTCCACGAGTCTTTTGAGGGGAAAAAATTGCTTTTTCCTAAGTGAGCTAAGAATCACTCTGCTCCCTTTAAATAAGAGTTATCAATTAACTACAGCTAAAAACGTATACATGTTTAATCAACAATAATTGTAATTTATTAATATCATTAGAAGAATTACACTTCAGAGAATGTCACGATTACCAAATGTGACAAGGCAAGCTGATCGAGAATTTATTGAGATATTGACTGTTCCTATATCAAAATAGAAAATCAGTATTTTTCACATTAATATAGGATTATTTAATCACAATTTTTTCAACAATAAGTCCATTCACACTATTACTGGTATGTGCATTTATTATTTCACCCTCTCATAAAATTACGATACATGCACCCCGATCACTTTGAAAAGGTAAGAACCTACTCTTCTCGCTATAGAATACGACGCAGAGCATGATTTCTTTGTTCGGTTGCAGGGCCAAGTTGACAGATGAAAATTATTTTCACGGGTCGCATGGCTTTTCAGATGGGGTCCTAACTCACTCGCAAAGGCGATGAAATGCGATAGGTTAAAAAATGAAGACCGATGGTGGGTTTTGTGCATGTAATTAAGAAAAATGTGACTAAGATAAAACCACCTTGTTAATCCGCTACGCCTTATATTTTTAGATTCCTTCGCCAGGAATCTTTTGATGCATCTTAAAGACCTCCCTCCCTCCCCACGTCCTCGCAGCCGGTTTTTTCTCTCTCTCTCTTCCTCTCCCTCCATTCTCCGCTGCTCAAAACCCCATAACGGCAAGGGCGCGAGTAATGAAAGGTCTCCCAAAATTTAGAAAATAAAAAGATGGCGCATAAATGACGGGACGCAAATGGCGGCTCCAATTAAAGAGCTGTCAATGAGAGCGCGCTCGTGGCGTGGGCCCGCAGGGGGTGTGAGTTTTTTTTCCCTTCACCGGGAACTTTCCAGGGTAAGGGAGTGGTGGAAGGAGAGCAGGAAGGAGGGAATAGAAGGGATGATGGGTAAGGAGGGAGTTTGAGGAGGGGGACTGGAGAGAAACGTACTCCTGGGGAAACAAAGGTGTCAAGGTTAAGAGCCTGTCTCCTACGGGTGATGGGGTAGCATTAAAGGAGACAGTAGGAAGTCATTAACAAGAAGGTCCTATATCCAAGTGGCAATGTTTCCAAACATGAAATTGCACCGGAGAAGGACGTGGGAAGAACAAAGCGTAGAGGAGCGTCTATGCTTTCCAATGGGGGATTTAGGATTGCTGGTGCTCCCAAATACGGAATCGATTTTTAAATATACCTTGTACAATGATTTTAAAAAAGTCTGAAAATTACTCAACTTTACACGCATACTCTAAAAAAAAGTTTAAATGAAATGGGAAAAGTTCTTACTTTTTTCTAGCAGAGGCCATCTGATGGACCAAATATCACGAATATTTTACATTCAATATTTTGGAATGGCTATTTATATCACCGGCTAATTTATAGCTCCAATCTTGAAGTCTACTAAATGAGTATAAAAATTATCGTCAATATAGATCATTAATGCACATCAATATTTGCACATATCGGTCATTATTTCTCCATGTTAGATCTTCCATTCACTCTCTCATTTCCTCCACTTCCAAAACCGCTCAAAATCATACCGAGCCCACACTGGGAAGCCCAAGGGACATCCAAAGCGCCTGATTTATGTGCTTTGGAATAAAGCCCCTCCGCGGCGGGTCTGGCAGTTAGGCCGTCTACTTCCCAAAGTGAAGGGCATCGTTGCCAATTTCATATGGATCGTGTAAGTTGCCACCCTTAATGGATAAGTTATTTTTTTTAAGTACATAACACTTAGGAGGCCAAATAGGACTATCATTATCCTGCAGGCGAAAAATATATGGAAGAAAAAAAGAAAGAGGCATTAGTACCACTATCACCATTCTCACAAAACGTTTTTTTTACCATATTTCTCATAAAAACGTAATAAACTTTGATTTAGAATGCCCAAATGCATGTACAACAATATCCTGCAACCCTGTGCTAAGCGTCGTCAGAGCTCACGTTGGAAATCATTGGCCAGCGAAAAACTTTGTTAGAGTCCGAAAAATGGAAAAAAAAAAATTTTTTATGATTCGGATCTCTTCTCTTACACTCGCCCTCTCCAACTCACCCTGTTAGATTTGCAATATATTTCTTTCCGTCCTGCGCTTCCCTCTCCCCATCCCTATCACCCCCTTCCCCCATCCATTACCTGAAACCTCAGACCCCTCACCCCCATCCCGATCTTCACTCCCAAAACGCACACGAAAATCTCTCGTCAACTCCCTTGCCCCTCCGAATCCCCTTTCCGCCGCCCCCACCTCCCCCGAAAAGTTCCCACACCCCTTCCCGGCTTCCCTACCCCCCCCCTCTTCAAAACTGGAGCTTTCCCCCTTTCCACTCTACCTCCTACTCCTAACACTGTGCAATCAATAGAGGCGACGGAGGAGGGGGGTTGAGTTTTGGGTCCAAGGAGTGCATGGAAGGAGAGGGAATGGGCCACTGGGAATGGTGTGGGGGAGGTGAAGGAAGGGTTGGGGTGAGTGGAGGCGGCGTGGGAGCTGAAATTGGGCGGGGGAAGGAGGAGGGGGGTGGAGGACGGAGTGCACCCCTTCCCCTCTCCCCCCTCCCCCTCATACGCATCACTATTCATCCCTTCCTCTCTCTCTCTCCACCTCTTTCCTCGCTCTTCGTATTTGGGTCGGGAAAGAATTTCGGACAGCAAGACTTGAGAACAGCACAAGAGCAACGCAGCGCAAGCCGAACAGCGACGCTCCGTGCAGCTACATTTCAAGCATAGAGTGACTGACTGTTTTCCGAGAGCTTTGGACCATTCAACGCGTGATGCGCCACCGCAGTGGTTCCGTCACTCTCTTGTTTTCAGTCTGAAATGCAATACTACAACCTGCGATATAAGTTTGACCACGATATTGTGCCCTTTTCTACTAAGACGATTAAGGGAAGAGTAGGAATAAATGCGGAAAATCCTAATTCTACTCACCTTATTTACAGGCAGTGGGGTGAGATTTAGGGATGGTCAAATTCGCGATCTGGATTGCGTGCTTGAATGACGGACCAATCTCATTACAAGCTGTTCATAAATTCCTTTCTCAAGAAGAGAGTTAGCACAAGGATTGCCCACCTCGCTGTCTTGCATTGACTGATAAATGGCACGCCGGATAAGTTCATTGATAATACAATTTTTGATGGACGGATTTTCGGGGATCGTAGAGAGGCCAACAGCTCATGACCGAAAACAACGAAATGTATTTTCGTCTTTCAGTAATGTAGGTTGAATAAATATTAATTTTCTACATTATATGACACTATATACATTTTGTTATTATCTTATGTGTGTGTATATATATATATGTATATATATATATATAT
>LYUA01000235.1:526748-537940 GCA_002093875.1 Calopteryx splendens | reverse complement strand
AATGATACAAAATGGAAATTTTCCTATCTAAACTCTTATTTGCTAACCCAAGGCAGTGTGATAAGTAATCATTCTGCCCTACTCTCCTTTCCCAGGGAAGTCGAGGAAAAAATAAATTACAGCCACCATTTGTCATTTAAGGTTTATCTAAAAAAAAGCGAAAACTTCGGAAGAGACAGAAAGAAAAAAAAAACAAATTACGGGAATTGCTTCAAATTCCCCAAGCCAATGGCTTGTTACTCGGCATGCATAAAAATTATGCTTCGATCCTATAGTTTCGAGCGACACATCACAGGCGTCGAGAAAATACCCTCAAAAAGTTGATACACTAATTGAACTTATCGGAGTGGCGTAAATCATTAATAAACCCTATGAAATGACGTCGACCGTCCTACAAAACTCTTTCGAAAGAAGACACACGCGGGATACGGAAAGGGGTCAAGATATTTACCTCCGTTTCTCTCTATCTTTCTTCGAACGGATAAAGTTGTTTGTCTTACTGTCGCCCTCCGCCTCCTTCACGTACCCGCTCATCGCTCCTTATTCCAAAGGCGCCAATGACCGTGAGTGACGCCACGCCCCTCAACAATGCGATACTGACCTCACCCCATAGAGCACTTAATTTGCATTCGTAATTCATTCGAAGGTCCGGGTTAACGCACTCCCAAGTCATAAGAGCTTTGTTAAGCTTAACAAAATGACTCGAAGAGACAAGAAATAGTGTCAGTTAGAGAGAAACTAAAGGCAGGCAAACTGAAACTGATCTTTCCGTCATAAATCTTCCACAGTCAGCTATTCGTAAAAACCATTATAACCACTTTCACCTCTTATTTTACAAAAAAAAACAACTTTTCATGGATTCTGATATATACACTAAATACACTAACTCAGCGCAGGCCTTGCGTAGCTGAAACCGTCACGAAAAATAAAAGAAGAATAGGATCTAATGTCTTTCAAGAGATCCATGAAAAATAAAAATGGTAATCACTGTTAAATCAGTTTAATGAATAGTCACTATTAAACCTGGAAAAATTCCTGCTGGCGTCTTGAGCTCACTTCTGACCTGAAGATGCTAGCAGAATGACAGAAGAAACTGTCGTCATCTTTGGACGCGGAAGAAATCCCAAAAACAGAGCTTCACACTTCAAAACGCCGCGGAAACCTGAGAACCAACTTTAGCCACTATTTAGCTTCGGAAAAAGCACTCATTCTAAATATTGGAAATTGGCTTTTCATCAAATAAAAAATTAACAAAGAGGAAAATAATATAGGCATAGTAAATTACCCGTTCAAAGCCGATGGAATCAGAGAATCCACAAAAGCTGTGCGTCAAGACAATTCCCACGCCGCAGCATCTCCAAGGGATTTTTTTTCACTCATCAATCGTCCCCTTTTAAACTTATCTAAACTCTAATCCTTCCGAAATACGCCCACCATAAGCTCACTCACTCCCCATGGGTCCAGTTTTTCCCTCTTCCCTCACACGCCTCTTACTACGCACTCCCTGACCGTAACACTACGCACGTGAGTACCTAAGCGCGACCATCCCTCCTCACCGACACCACGCCTTCCTTAGACGATTCAACCCACTCCCTTCCACAGCTTACCCCTCCCTCATTTCGCCCTCCCACACCACCTCCCCTCCTCCTAATTAACCCCGGAAAGGTGAGGGACACGGAAGGAGGACAGGATGGGGTAAAAGGGCGGTCGCGGGGAGGACAGGATTTGAGAAGCGGTGGTGATGGCGGTGTGTGGTGTGGGGCGGAAGGGAAGAAGGGGTTGAGGAGAGAGAGAGAGAGGGGGGGAGGGGAAGGTGGAGGGGGAGACAGACCAGTTTGCCCGACAACCAGCCCGGAACGGCCACTTTCAAGCCTGTTTTTCACTTGTTGTTCCTTTTTTACGCATTTCTCTCCCTCTCTCTCTTCCTTGCCTCTTCTTTCTTTCTCTCTTTCTATCTGCCTTCCTGCAAAATCTCCTCTCTCTCGCCTTCACTTCATCTAATCCTGTTTACGCCCTGTCTTCCTATCCATCTTTCACTTATTGGTGCCATCTTCACTTCACTGTCTTTTGCCCTTATAGGCCATCACCATGACACACCGCGATATCTCAATGTTTCAATTTCCCTATATCGCTACCGAGTAACTGTGCCTCCTATACTAAGATTGAGCAAGGATCATCCAAAAACCTCGCTCACCAAGGCCAGAGGCGTATCGACAGTTCAAGTAAGCAGCGCACGACACAAATCAGTGATTTGTGAGAAAATACAGTATACTACAGGAAAGAAAAAGTCTCAGACATTTTTCTATCTTAGTTCATATTGCAAAACAAAAAAATAGAGTCCGCGCTCACGTGAAGATGCATCATGACTAGTGAAAATTGAAAACGCGAAGTCATTCGAGTACTTCGTCGTCTATGCCCTTAAAGAGATGAAACACGCCGTATTATGCAAAAAAAAATATATGTAATAATTACGGGAGCATGAGACACGCAATACCGCTCATAAATGAAAACCTATATCGTACGATTATACCCTGTTACTCATGCATGAGTTTGCCACGCCCACTGTGTTAATCCTAAATATAATGAGAATTATGATAAAAGAGTCATATTGCTGCTAGTAATGAAAAACCATCCAAAGATTTTCCAGTGCATCCGTAATGTGGGATATGACCTTTCGATAGTCTAAGGAAAATAAGACAGTGATATCGACGAGAAAAACTATCTCTTCCTACTACCATTCATTCCAAGTGGAAATTGGTTTACCAAATGTCGTGATTTATTTTGGTGACTGAAAAAGAGAATTAGAAGGTATGTGCTCATGAGCCAAAGTTAAATTTCAGTAGACGGTAAATTCCACGATCCGAAGCACTTGCATTTTATATCCTCTTCTCAGTCTCATCTCTGGACCTCATCCCCCTTAGGCTCGACATCCATTTTTTTTAAATCTACTTCTTCCGCACGGGAGGTAGACCAAGCCCAGCTCATTAAATATTTTACCACAAAAATGTCCCCTAACTAGTGGTGAATTTTCAACTTACCTGGATAATGAATTATCAAAGGCATTCCAATTGAAAAACATTTACACTATGCATCATTAAAACCCCGAATCACAAATAACTACACTACTGTTACATTGACCGAGCATGATATTTTGAAATACCTTCTCCATAACTAAATTTTTCTTCCAAAACTAGGTTTTCAATTGCTTCTTTGGCCTTCCAACCAATACGGCTTCTTTTGAATCTAGTAGGCGATGTTAACGCTATGGTAGAGCGAATCATTACTAACTGCAAATAGTTGTCTAGAAACTATACAACTTGATAATATACGAAACATGAAAACTGGATTTTTTTCTTTGTCTGCGCAAATGATTATGAAGTTGAGCAAAATGAATTTACTAGTGCTACTTCCTGAAAATGTTTACGGGGAACTCAAAGAATATAATGTCAGGAAAGTGAATTAGTGAAGTGGCTATTATACTGTAATTTCGAATAACCAGGATCAGGCTTCGAATCCCGGTAGTGACCTATTTTTCGGGGGTACTTTCACTTCTACTTTGGTAACGCTTGCTGAATACTTTCAATTTGTCGTTAAAATTAGGAATTCGCGTCATATGTTTACGATAATCCTAATATCGACAACAGTTTTCTTCGCACCCTTCAAAAATCCTTTAAAAATTTCTAAATCATAAATCTAGGAATAAAGAAAATAGTATTACACATCGATTATCACCGGATACTACTGCAAACTGCAAAAACAGCTTTTTTTCCTTATATCTGTAACGTCTTGTGATCTAATAAGATGTTATTCTACTAATAGCAAAGAACGGATACAGGGAAAACTGGAAAGGAGAAATTATAGACGCATGAGTATATTCTTGGGCACGAAAACTATTTGGAGATGGTATAAATAGGAGCGGAGCGGACTGAAACTTTTGGGTGTATTTACTCTCGATTCACAAGTTACCGGATTACCGCAGAATTATTTTTTTTCTAAAAATAATGTTTTGGACAATCAACTGGATTTATAAACAAAATTATATTTCGCGTCAGAGCGAATGACACCATTTCTGTGAAATTGATGACACTGATGCAGCAGGTAGATTAAAAACTAAAAAGAAAGGAGTGGTTTACGGGTAAATTACGAAACAATGGAAATATGGATGGATTGCTTGACGGTAGAGAGAAGGAAATGTATAAGTCCCTTCCAACTTTCCTCACCCTCCATTCTTTCTCCTTCTACCACCAGCATCCTCCTAATAATTCTTACTCCCACGAACCCTTCCTACCCCTTACGCGCACCGTCGCGTCGTGCTGACCCATCAATAGACAACCGGTGGCCAAATTAAAAGGAGAGGTTTCTCCCTCTACTTGCGCATCCTGAGCGCGTCTCTCTCTCCCCACCGGATGAAGAAAACTTGGATTTCGGAGACAGCAAGACGCACATCTTATCCCGCTGGCTTCAAATGTCTTACCTCCCCCCCTCCCAGAGGATCCGTCCAGCAGCCTTCTTCCCCTTTTGTTTCGCACGATGACGATGCTATAAAGGGGAGGAGATGTTGATCGCTTAAGATGTGAGTTGAAAACTGAGCCTGCGTCAACAGGTGCTTCCGATAGATCAGCTTCCTTTCGGCAGGACGAGAGAATTTCATAATTTTCTTGTTGACACAAAAAACTAAATTTATGAAAAGCGTCTTGCAATCAACAAAAGCAAGGAATTACATAAAACAAGCGGCGGGACGCGCTCAACCATGGCATCTTCAAAAGTGAATTAATAATTCGGAAATCATGAGTTGGAATATTAATCTTTCTCTTAACTCAAGAAATCTAATCATACGGGCACTAACGATTAGCGGTAGGTCACAATTGGGCTCCATTAGTACGTACTCATGGCCTTCACGATAGAAAGAGGGAAAGCGTAAAAATGCTGGCAGCGGGTTAGGATGGGATTAATTCATAATTGTAAATAGTACCCTTGTATGCAAAGTTGAGAAATGTTCTTGTTGAATTTTGACACCAAGTGAATAAATGCAAATCAACCTTACAGCATAATTTCACAATATCACGCCCGAAACTACGCAATTCAGCCTTACAGCAGTCTGCGAGACCAACTGGACAAGATACGGGAAACATTCCGCCGAATAAAACGATTGATGGAAACTTTACTTGCGAAAAAAATCGCAGATATTAAAGAACTTAGTTTAACTCATATTAAAACTAATTAGAAATATGGAATATAGAAATCATCGTTCTCATTGTATCTTGTTAAAGGAGAAATAAAACGAGCCATCTTCGATTTTCCCTTCCTGATTCCTATTTATGAGTCACTTATGGTGTGCCAACGACAGTTGACTACTCCGTCGTTATCAAGAGTGGTTTTTCTAAAATAACAATTGTTTATAAGGGAAGTTGAATGCTTTCGTTATCTTTTTCTTTCAACGGTCGGTTCCCAAAACACGCGGTAGTAAGCAGATGTATAAAAAAATTGAAGTTGAAAACATAAGAATAATCAAAATTATACGGCAGATTTAAAATAAATTGCCTTAGACCTTATAACAAGTGTTGACGACCGATATTAGAAAATTATAGGCAAGCTTAAATAACACATTTTGCATCTAATCCTGAAGACTTTTAATAAATTAATAAGTAAAATGTTCATTAGTTGAAAAAATAAATAATTTTTAAAAATATCAATCCCAAATCAATTTAATAGGAAATCTTGGTCACATAATTGTTGGTTATAAATACCGAACAAAAGTAAGCAAGTGAAGCAATGAACGGATAACAAGATCATCAAGACGCACCTCAGAATAACGCAAGGAGGTGGTTTAATTAAAGGTTTATGCACCGCACTCCAATTTCAACCACTACTTCTTTGTACAGGAGACACGCCCTGATTGGCCAGCATAACGACGATCATTTTTAATGCCTCCCTGCGGGCGGATGACTGTACTACGATGTCATGAACTATGGGCTTCGTTAAAAGTTGAAATCCACCGCAACCCTTTCCATTGAGCCGGATCGAGAAGTGGACAACGAGTTGAGAAAAAAGTAACCGCTTTATTTCCTTGTTTCCGTCTACGCATGCGTGGTTGCGCTGCTTGATTGGCTCACAATCAGTTGTGTGCAATGCAATGGGTCATCGCGTCGCCAAGTAACAGAGGGAATACGAAAAAAGACTGCGCCGAATCTCGTAAACCAAACCAGTTCAAAGGAAGGAAGGTCTCGTTCACCAAGCACACTCACTCCCTTCCTTTATTCCCATCTCTCTCTCTCTCTATCTCTCTTGCACACACACACACACAGTAATTGAAGATCTCCAGCTGCGTGGTCAGCGTAATTGGAATCCCATATATAATGGAAGGGAAGCCATTGCTCCTTCACAAGGCAGGGTTGACGAACAGAGTTGCAATATATCATTCAATTTGGCCAGGATACATTTCTAGGAAGAATTACTCTCAGGTGATAACTTTATTTTAAAATTGTTTTCGTGACACACATCTCTGAACCCTTATCCTTAATGAAGACTACAATATTCACCCCAACTCGAAAAATAACTTCAGTAAGGAAAATAGCCTAATCACTATTTAAATGAATGGTAAACTCGAAAATTAAAACCTGGCTTATTTAAGGGAACACCAAATGTGGATCAGCTGCTAATTTATGGTTGGTAAAATTATATGTACTCTACCGCGAACAGGTAGATTTATTACGGTAGATGCCTGAAAGAATAGCTCATAGTTTTAAACTTCTGAACACTTATGCACAGTAAAAATACTTAACAACTTCCCAACAATATTGCTTTCCGCAATTCCTCACACGGAAGTAGGAACCCCTTCATATATTCCAGAATTCCTACAATCCTCCTTCCTATACCGCGCTGACCTAACGTTGTCTCTTCTACGAGACCCTTCAACTTCCGGCTGTTGAGTTTATCCATTTTTCTATTTTCTATTAAATATTAATTATTCTTCAAACAATAATTTTCAGATGCTATTTTAATATTTACATTCCAATGACAATTTGAAAGTATTGCATCGAAATCGTACGTCAGCATTAACTGGACAATTATATTTTTACTTAAAATTGTAAATAGAAGTAAAATAAAAACAAACTGGTAACAGTCGACCGCAATACAAGATTCAATAATGAAATCTCAATGACAATAAATATAATACTTATAATTATTTCCTTAACACGCCTTGCATAGGCAGTCGAAAAAATGGAAAAGGAAACGAATTTAAATTTTATCCAAACAAAAAACAACCAAAGATACGGAATATATGCAACGAAATAGATTATACAAAAAGGAAAAGGTATGTTTAAATCCATGGTAACGAAAAATAATGAAAAACTAACCCGATCTAAAATTAAATTTTGATGATACTTACCGTCCGTCTTATCCCGTGAACAGAAACACATTACAACAGAATCAGAACAGAACTGGAGTTACTACACCAAGGAAAATCAAGCAGGCAGCACATACCTGAAAGTATAGAAAAAGAGAGTTACTTAAATGGCAGTTAAAAAAATTAAATTTTAATAAGGATTTAAAAACTTTAAACAATAAATTATAGAATTTAGAGAAAATTATCACATACTATAGTATTTTTTGGTCAACATTCTTGGTCGAACATACGAAAACGAAAAAGGTATACCAATAATTAATCTAAAATTTAATAAAAACAATTACCCTGGGATGGTAATATTCGACAGCACAATGTGTTTTCGTCATTGAGGAAAAATAGGATTTTGAAAAAAAGAAGTCAATTTTTTAATAATATGTGCCTATAATGAGAGAAGTTTCCTTTATGCACACACTGCATGAAAAATGAAATTTATAAAAGAATTTTCCAATAGCACTTAACCAAAAGACCGTAATAAGAAACTTATCGAATTTGTAATCAACGAAATGATGACTTTAAATATTTCTCAGAGATAACGCGCATTAAAAATTCCAGTTATGAACGAAAATAAAAGCGAGAACACGACGACCATTAGAATTTCGAGCATATATTCTTTCCCCTCGTAGCACCGCAGCTCATCCTGCATAAACTTCGAAGACGGGAGCATAAAAACGGATTTAATGTCTGGGAGGGAATAATGTTACCAGTGGACGGCAGTGTAGGACAAGAAGCATCATGAGTGAGCAAAATAAAGTGAAATGAAACACGAAAGTGCTCTCGGATCCGAGATACGGGATGGAAAAGATGGACTTAGGAATAAGAGGGGAGTGGAGCCAGAGCGGGTGGCGAAGAAAATGGACTGCCCACTTGTATCTGAAGTGGGCGGATATGAACCAATATCCACGTCACGCGAAAAAAGGAGGACATCTAGAAGGACATCGAATATTTCGGAATATGCAAGACTCCCTCCTCTGCCTTCGGATGCTCCCCCCCCCCCTAATACTTCCATTAGAAAGAATGAAAATATAGCGGTGAAGGGGAGGGGCGGGAGGAAGGGGAATGAGTTAAGGGGTGGCTGGAGTGGAGTAAGGAGGACAGGGAGGGAGGAAAAGGGAGGCCAATCTGCCCTTACAGCCATCGACTGGGCACTCAAGTTAGAAACGGAAAGAGAATATGACGTCAGGGGACTAAAAGAGATTACTTATTCCAAATATTCAAAAGGGATGGAATAAAAACACGCGCATTCTCGAATGGCGGAAGGAGGAGGAAATTAAATTTCTCGCGAGTAACTTATCCCATCGTAAGGAATGGCACAGAAGGGGAAGAAAAGTTGATAAAGATTTCATCTCTTCTTCTTCTTCCCCAGTTGCATTCGCTCAGGTCACGGAGACGCCATTTTGTTTATTTTCTGCAGCTTTTCCTCAATGCGATGCGAGACTCGGAATAAAGGAGGGAAATGGATAGAGAGAGAGAGAGAAGACGGAAAAGAAGACGGGAAGAATGAACTCAAAGGAAGATATACACCCTCGAGTTAAGACGATGATGTGTGTTTAAAAAGATCGTAAAACGCAGGAGTGCACCGTAAAATTAAAACACCAGTAAGACATGCCCGAGCACTGGCTCTCCACGGAAAATATCCAATTTCCCGAACGAAAGTAAAAGTCAGTTCCAAATTATCTTATTTTTTTCAAATTAAATGATACGTAGGTAGTATAGCCTAGCACATAGCAATGGTGAGGTCATGTGGTGCCCTAAACATACATAAATCATAAATACTTGAACTAAAAATGTTTTTAGATTACATCGATGCACGGCGAATGACCACGAACCTTTATATTTGGGATAATAAAAATGTATTTAATCTAAAATTTAGAAGCAGGAACAAGCATGCGAGCTTGAATTATATTGAGCAAAATCTGCTTTTGGAAATGAATAGACGTATTGCAAAATTTGAGGCCCAACGACAAGGTTCAACTATTTCCCCTATGAATATTATCTGTAAAGAGAAATTACAAAGAAATTTCTCGCCCTTTTTGAGCAAATTCATTTCGTTTTTCAGGTGAAATATATGAGTAGAAATATTATCCCTATGCAGCATATATCTGGTTTTGATAAAAGTAGCCATAAGAATTCACCTTCGCTAAAAGAATAATAATATATAATACATTGATTTGATGTATGATCAGACAAAACTTACCCAACTCTAATACGTACAGTCATCCATTTGGATTGGATTTTGAAATTCGATGTTGTATATCGATTCGAATTCAACCTAAGCCCGGGGGGAGCTAATGGAAAAATAACACTCAAAAAAACTCCCTTAAAACTGACTAAAAACAATGCACATTATAAACTCTAAATTAAATTGAAAAGCTCCGCTGACAGCAAAAGTCACTATTTGCATAATAATTAATTCTCTGTCTACAGACATTTTTAATATGCTCAATGTTATTCACTATTCGATTTCCATTCCATTGAAAATTACCATACAATAGTATCAAATCCAGTTCGCATCTAGTAGTGGGAATATCTATCAGCAATTCGATGTTATAGACTCATCACCGCAACTCAATCAAGAACAGCTGTAAATGAAAACTGAAAGTAAGAAAAATGCGTGTGAAAATCGTCAATTACCCGAAACACCAAGGAAATAATGAAAAAAGATATGAAAGTAACCAGTCCACAGCGGTTCGATTTTGATCTCTTTATAGAACTTGTTAGATGGCTTTGAAGTCCTTATATATTTTAGCTCGTGAGGCAAAAAAATGATGGCATCCGAGATCAACGAGCGACCTGAAGAAACGATTCGTTGTTCTCGGGAGTATTTTTTTTAGAAACTTAATTGGATATAAGCTGTCAGCGAGGAAGAATACAAATCACATAGCTTTGAAACCTTTCTGGTTCTAACGATTAGGAGATGAGTTTACCCTTTTTGATAAAAACCGTTAAAAGACGCCAAATAAGATATACTGCTTCATTTCTTAATAGTTAAGGGTAAGAAAGGTCAAGCGTAAATGCAAAAATAACTATGAAAACTATATGTCCTCCTGGTTACCGCCACGAAAATGATTTTATGCCTCCAAAGAGACAATATATTGTCTTAGCACTCCACACATGTGGGAAACTTATAACGGACTGATGAGAAATTATTCAGAGACCTTTTAGGAGATTATGATTAGCAAATTTGTCTCGCAGTTAAGAGAACGATTAATTATTAAACATAAACATAATATGATAAAGCTATTATATTCAATTTAGAGGTAAATTAAATGCACTTTTGTTTTTTTATACAAAAGAAATCAACAAATGAAATTCAGGCATATATCATGGACTCCTTGTTCAATTCGTAAATTATCATTTTTATACAGTGACAGATCGATTATTCTCCTCAGCTCATGAGGTAAGAATTTGTTCATTGAAAAATATATCACCCGAGAGAAAATAAATTGTTCTCCAATGAAAACGAAAACTCATGTAACCTAAGCGAACGAAAACGAAGAACGAGTTAAAGTCTTCATATACTCATGTCTGGGGTTCTTTAAATACAGTATAATGAAAGGGTCTCCAAACCGAAATATTTTGTGCCCATATTGAGCCACTTCCATCGTAATCATCACATATTCCACAGCATTAAGATGGATCCAACATAGCTAAATTGAGTGTCGCCAAATATGCATGAAATATGTAATGCGTCATTAGGTTACATCGGAACAATCAAAAGTTACTTTTATAATATGTAATATTTTCTGGCGTGATATGGTGGAAGTTATCCATTACGGAAATGAAA
>LYUA01000235.1:463789-475340 GCA_002093875.1 Calopteryx splendens | reverse complement strand
TAAGTTGTTGAGACGCGTTGAGACGGAGACTTACCTCCTCCGATGCTGACGACGCGGTCTCCATCCGGAATCCTCCTCCTCCTCCTTTCCTTCCTCTCCTCCGAGACGATCTCTCCTCCGCCCCCCCCTTCTCCTGAGACGACGCGAAGAAGAAGAAGGCCGGCCTCCCCCCTCCTTCTCTATCTCCACTCCCACCCCTAAACCCGAAAAGAAAAAGAGAGGAAAAAGGAGGTGAGGCAAGGTCAGATTCGAGCGAACACACACACACACACACACTCAGGCAAGAGTGAGAGAGAGAGAGAAAACCAACCACTTGGGGAAGTCGTGAGAAGAAAAAACTCTTTTGGTCTGGGGGAACACAAGAGATTACGACTACTCTCTCTCCCACTTATTCCCTCCGTCTTCCCCTCAAAACCTCCCTCCCACCTCTCAACCTCCCAAATTCTTATCCGCGCTTAAAGATGCGTGGGCGTGGTATTGTGGGCTGTATGGAAAAAATAACATCGGATCTTAGAAGCATTAAAAGAAGCCCTGCCATTGGGGGAAAAGAAGACAGTAATCGCCATTTTCGCACCCAAAAATGCTTTGCAAAAACCGTTTGCATGCCAGGAAAAAAGATTCAATTCTGTGCCATCGTAACACCTAAGCACCCAGACGACACTAGATACCCAAAATTGTGTCGTCCGCGTGATTTAGTGAACTAAGAAGGGGGCTTGCCCAATTAAAAGCTCATACGGATTTTAGTCTGTTTAATTCGGACCTCAATTATTTTTCTCTTGGTGAAAGAATGGAGATAACGATACCATCATCATCACGGATTATCAACCCAAGGATTGGTTCGTAGGAGCCCTCAAAGTTTTCTTCTCACTCAAATCTATTCACTCCCTCATAATTTTCACCCACACTCAGAACGAATTATTAGCCTCACACATGTTAAGCCTTTACATAGTTCTTAGAACAATATAATGAGAGTTAAAACTAAATTATGCTCAGGATATGCTACAATTCTAAATTTCACGTCATGATTCGGAAATACTAGGGCTTTAAGTCCGTTACCGAAAGCCTTCGACTGAAAATGGATGTTATTGACATCTCTTGTGCATATTAAACTGAAATTTGGAAATACCGATTCTGGTACTAAAAAATCATCGTATTATAAATTACATTTGTTGTGAGCGATTTGCGAATTAATATTGTTTCAAATATTTGAAGCAGATTCTGGTTCATTGGGGTTATATTAATCTAAATGAATTTAAAACTAAAGCGGGTACATGCATTAAAGTTATTTTGAAAATACATAAGAGCAATCAAAGTATACCCCCGATCAGTAAAACGTATTTCATTTATAGTAATGTTATGATACTAAACTGGCCAATAACTGAAAACGGGTCGTTTCCAAATACAAGTTATTTGGGTACAACGGGTACAAGTTATTTGGGTCATTTCAAGTACAACGAACGAGAAATTCAAATTTTTTGTAGGTAGATCCATCTAAAAGAGCACATATATAAAATTTGAACCATTTATGCAAAAGCATTTGTAATAATAGCTACGTTGAATCCATTACAGTCAATGGAAGAGAAAACATTCTCAAAGTTTTAACTTCCACGAGTTTACGTCAAAACATTAAATGTTAAGACAAATCATCGCAAAAAGTGCAGCAACTATACATTAATGTTCCCATTTCTTTTTAATAGTTACGTCACTCTCAAAAGTTATAAGCAGCCACCCTAATTTTGCATGATGAACTCCAGTCCTCCCTTACGCAAATGACTCAACGAGAAGCACCCGGCCATAAAATACATTTTTCGAACTGAACTCTTTCCTTTATCTCTAGCGTGACCCAGAGTGCGCAATTCATCGCGACGGGGGTGCTCCGACAAAAAAGGAGACGGAAGAGATTGTCCCTTCTCTCTCAGTCGGGGGCACTCCTCATTACGGCACGGGATACGGGACCTAATGAACCGTAAATTAAGTGACCGATGAAACAAGGAATGATCGAATGGTTTTCGCCATCTTTTTGAGAGAAACATTAGTTTTCCACGGACCGGAATTTATTGAGGCCCTCGGAGCTGTGGGACGAAAAAACTCGAGAGAAGATTGGACTAATTCACAGAGTGGTCTAAACTTGTTTCAGAAATATTCACGAGACAGGCGTAAATTTGCTACACAGCACCCTAATCACAACAGTTCAACAACACCACACAAGTTCTCAATCAACGACATCAAGAACAAAGTCGGATCCACCCAAAAAATTAAAAATGCTTGAAGTAAATTATAAATAGGTAATCGATGATTGGTGCTCGTAAAGTCATTACAAACAAACGAAGCCACATATGAAATGGTAGTGTACGAAACAATTATAACCACTAACAGCATTTAACCATACTACTTCTACGTAAATATATTGCTATCGTAATATCTCAATCAAGCATATCCAATTACAAAAATGATCTGTGAATGATTTAAATATAAGGTCAATGTAATAGTTAATGTAATTAACACGTCGAAAATTTTAATGAACGGAAAAAAACGTTCCCCTTTAAAATAATTGAATAGATAGAGAAAGAGAATTGAATGGAGGGAGGTAGCTATGCGGAGGCTCATGGCACGTGGCGCCCAATGAACGTGGCGCCCAAGTCTCCATGTTCCCCTCCTTTTCAATCCTGTCTCTTTGTGGACCAGAGGTCCCTGAACCCCATGCCGGCCGATGTGAAGTCGATACGAAGGTATCAGTGGTAAAAGTAGGGAAAGCGCGAAAGCAGGGGAAATAGATCTCCGGGTGCCTTACAAGGGGGGAAAAGCATTCAATCATCCGATCACCGCTTTTGTGATCGCGAGTCTAATAATATTATAAAATGAAACATTGCTACGCGAGTCATTGAAAATAATAAAAAAAAAGTTCATACTTAACAATCTTTTATTGAGCGGTACTGAATGGATTTATGAGCTTTATTACTTTCGGGGATTTCCAGAGAAACATTTCTTATTTCCCTGAGAACTTCTACTGGGAGTGATAAATAAGAGTGAACATTTCAGGACTGTAATACTTATTTCTTCAGAAATGGTACAAAATTTATCGAATGCGTACGCCTTCCTACCTCTATAGTTGCGCCATTTTCTTTGGTCTACAACGTAGACAAACATTACCCACGCCCTACTCCAAAGAGCAATATTAATATCTTCACAGACGTCATTGAAGAAAAAATGTCAAATATCTATCACCCTGCCTACCCTGAGAAATGCCAATTTCAGTCATCGTGAAGACGCTTTCTGGAGAAATATATTGCAGCATATTATAGTATTAATGGATGGAACCGATTCTCCCGATGTGTCTCAAATATTTAACTTTCATACTCCATGTGTGATCTAACTAATGCTAAATAGCGCCTCTTCTTTACTTTCTGATCACCTATGATTCCACAAAACTCATTAATTTATATAAAATGTCTTTAAAGCGGTCACGCACTTATTCCTTTTATTGTGCCCAGAAAAATGGTGAATGCAAGAATGATCTTAAGTATTTTAATTGACCCGATTTACTTCATTCGATCCCGTATAATTTATAGACATTGTCATGCTTCACATCACTTTTCACCGCTGTGCATAATTTAATATAAATCCTATTTATGATTAAATTCTAACATCTCTTCCAGACAATCCTAATATATTTCCCCTCCTCTTCAATCCGAGATAATGCTCATATCGCGGGAAAGTAGCTCGATAGTTCTAGGGATTGAATTTCGTTCTATACCACTGTGCTGTCGACAAATAATCTTAAGTTTCTACTTTGGGAAAATGCTGTTAAAAGAGAGCACGGGCCCTATCACATTTCCTTGAGGCACGTCAATTGTAACATCACCCTATTATAAATTCATGCCTTCGAATTACTCATTCGAGTTTTTACAATAGGTAAGATACGATGTCTTGAGCAAGCTCCTCTAGCACTGAGATCGGTCTCACTTTTCCATTACACTATCTGGACTATTATATTTTGATCTCTAGTAGATTTATCCTTTCGCAATTAATGCTACGCCATGATCCGTCACACATTCATATCGAGTTAATGAGTTTTCTAATGAAATCGAAATAGACTATTCATACCAGCCCATGAGGATTCGATTAAAATCCACTTCCTCAATTCACGGGGTTGTAATTTTACTGCCTATACTGCTTTCGAAACTCTAAACACTCTCCCTTCGAGCCCTGTACACTGCGCCACCTTGGGTGTACCAAATAAAGGACCTCACCCCGGAATAATCCATCTCCAGCTACCTTCCCCCCTCCCCCGCAATCCATCGCGAGACACTCCTTACCCCACTCCTAAGTCTCAAGCCTTTCTCATCGGCGTGTCACTCCTCAACCCCCCGATCGACCACCTCCCTCGCGCCCCTTTCCCATCCGCATCCCCTCTTACCCCCTCCAACCTCCTTGCAGATTCATCCCCTCTTCCAACCACCTCCCCGCCCACCCCTCTCCTCTTCCCCCACCCCTCCTCTACACATCCTCACACCACCAACCTCCCTCGTTCGTTTCGTGCCGACGCCTCGTTAAGCACTTCAACGCCTCCAAAGGCGGGAAGTAAAAAGGGAGTTGGGGAGGGTGATGAGGAGGAAGTGGTGGGCAGGGATGGTGAAGGGGAGGGAAGGGTAAAGGGTGCTGGAACGAGAGGCGGCGCTACAGAGACAGAGAGGGTGAGACAAACATTTATTTAAATACACCCACGCACACACACACACGCGCGCGCGCGCATATGCATGGAGGGATGAATGGGAGAAGGGTGGGAGAGTAATGAGGGCGAGGGAGAAGGAGGCTTGGATATTAAGAGGAGGGTTGGGAAAAAAAGTGATGCCGAGAAGAAGGGGGAGGAATGAGAGGGAGGGGTGAAGGGTAAGCGCGAAAGAGAGAAAAGGGACTGTGGGTGTGTAAAGGAGGGAGTGGAGAGCGCAGAGGCTGGCGAGGGGAGAATAAGCGAGAAGGAGGGAGACGCAGGGAATTCAAAGAGTGTTACCGTTACTCAGGTGTCAATATTCATAAAATTATAACTTATCTAAGCCCGCATACATGAAAGCGATGAAAAGATGTTAACGATTAAATTGAAATCATAATTACATGCTTAGAAAATAAGAAATAACGCCAATTAATGAAATTGCTAAATATTTTTATACCTGAAAACGTTCATCTGATAATAATCAATTTAGTGTGATAGTTCGGGAAACCAAGTATTTCAATGATTATCCCAAAACCAAACGAGAAGGAAGGTGATGGCCGTGAAAGCGTATCACCTGTAAGTACAAAGTAACGAGGAAGAAAATATACAGGAAAAGGATAAGATTTCTGGGAGAGGTGGAAAATATTTCGCCTTGAACTTGAGAACCAATGCTCTAATTTAGGAGCCACTTTGCTGAATCAAGGTCTGAATACATCTCTGGGAGATGTATGAAGGTGTAAAATTTGCCGTAAAATAAACTTCATTGATATTTCAACCATTTCCTTATTAAAATGATGATGACACGGAAAGGTTCACAATGTCGTCAAAGCTTTTCCGCGTGAGCTGAAACAAACTACGTCGATACATCGAATAGTCACGCATGCAGAAATGAATTTGATAAAGCTTTGAATAGCATCTGACATCGCATAAAATCCAAGTCCCTGAAAAGACCAGCTTCTACTGCACAGTCACTGTTACAGATGGGCGTAGTAGTGGGAGGCGACGGTTGGAAGTGGAGAGGAGAAGAGGTTTTGAAGGAGAAACAAGAGTCGCGCAATGGGGTGGGTGAGATGCGAGTGTGAGGCTTAAAGGACATAACGATTAAGCGGCCCGCGGCTCATTAGAGGGCAGAGGGAGTGGAGAGGTTGGAGAGTGATTTCAAAGTGTAATATACTTTAAGCACTAGGGGTCAATCTAAATCTCCAGCGCTTGATTTATCTACTGACGGGTCGCTATAGTTACACTCAACGTCGGGTATTGCCAACTAGACTGAACTTTAAACATGCACGGTAAAAGAGCCTCCAAACGACCAGAATTTTATAAAACTGCAAGGATATCATTATTAGTTTCTTCGAATTTTATTAATTATACACGTGATGTGAATCAAGGAGATAATCAAACATTCCGTAGTACATAAGAGTGCTCTTGTAATCTTGTTGCCATATCACACAAAGTTTGATAACTTTTTTCTAGGGCAATGATGCTTAAGTAAATTAGATAAAAATGTACACCAATAATGTGACAGGAAAGAATTCTTTATTTCAAATGTGTTTAAAATCCATAAAAGATGTCATCATATCCCTAACCAGCCCATGAATAACAATCCCACGACAAACAGTTTTGGCAGAGAAAGATTTTTGTTTCAATTACATAAAGAATAATAAATCCATATTTTGACACAGGCATTCCTCCCGACTATGTAAAACAATCTCCGATTATCAAGAGAAAAACACACGCAAAAAACATCGCGAAGGAAGATCAGGCAAAATACCAATTAAAGTTTGTTCGTTCCCATACTTTTCCCAATCTTCACGATCCTTTCTGTAAAAGGAGAACAAACAGGAATTGAATGATTAAACTGGGAGACAATCAACCCCAGATCGGGAGTTAATTAAGGTGAGAACTTAAATAAATACGTAGTGAAAGACATCTTGTGGTGCAAATGGGATCGAACTGGATGAAATAATCTCGGGATTCAATCAAAATAGAGACGCAATAAAAAAGCAATAAGTTCCTAAAAAAAACCCTCTAAGAATTAAAATTTTACACCAAGGAATAAAGGATAAGAAGGTAAAGGAATGAGACTAGTTTTTTTTTCCTGTCCTTCAATCCTTTTCCCTCCTACTTGCGTATCGTATAGTCTTGCTTCTCCCTCTTCATCAGCGTTAGCACCCCTTGGTCTCTCTCTCTGCTTTCCGCCTATCATCCCCCCCCCTTACCACCGACTAAAACGCACACATATGCGGGCGTGAGGGTAAAACCAGATCGATGCGATAATGTGCTAACGAAGTCTTCAGGGGTGCGGTCTCCCACTCCCTCTCCAAAAGAGGTGCGGAGAGATATAAGGGGTGTTGTTGAAAGGGGTGATGGGGAAAGGGAGTCACTCCCATGAGTAAAGAAAGAGAAAGAATGGGACCGTCTGTTTGAGTGGGTATGAGCGCGCGTGGGTTTGCGAGTGCTGCCTTGCGCGATTGATGAAGGTACCTCAAGATACAAAAAAAACAAGAGAAAATTTGGCAAAATTTATGTAGACATGCATTCGTTTTATTCAGGGATTTGAAATTCTTTCAACACCAGATCCACTGCCCACTCACTACTTTATTCCAATGAGCCGCTTGCCCTTAATATACGAGGCTTACTGCCAATTAATATTTTTCCTATTAAAAAGTATAAGAGCAATCGCTTGTATCACATTTATTTCTGAATGAAGCATTTACATACTTGCGTCGCCTTTCAATTCCAAATAGTAGAATTTATAATAAATTTGGCTGACAAAATCAATGTACACATCTTTTTTCAATGAAATGTATAGATGTGAAATGTTATACTGTATTTTTAGCTGTGAAAGGTAAGGGTGGCAACGTCTCCGCCGCACACACAAAGCAGGTGGATGAATCAAGATACATACTAGTTCTTTTAAGATGCATAACAGTGCATAGTAATTAAAAACCTAAAGCAAAAGCATTCATTGTAATGTATCATAATTTAATGCTAAGACAATAAAAATTATACGGTCACTAACGACAAGTAATAAAAATGCATGCATGAGAAACATGATGCATTAAAATTATCGCGTGTGAGGAAAATGGATAAATATTAATGTTAACTGTCTTTTAACTACTCAAAATGAACTTCGCCCAAGTATCACGATCGAATTTCGTACGGTACAAAAAATCTGGATGCAGACGTAAAAAGTATAATTATTTTTAAGCAACCAATTGACATTGGCCAAGGTGAGAATGGCGTTAGCTCGTAAATTGGACAATAAAAATGAATTGGATATGAAATAATTACACCAAACTAAGGTTTAATTTCCACCGAAAAAATTTCAAGCTGAGGCCAGCGAAGTAAATCATAAAAGGTAATGATTTCCAAAAATTACAATTGATATGCTGGCAGGTGTGGAAAGACATGCGCGAAGTTGCTATGACTATAAAATGCCAAACGCTTAATGGATACATAAATACTCATGCCTGTGTTCCTAGTTTAATTTCAGTAATCATTAAAATAAAAGCAATTTCCGCTGACGTTTTGTAAGTGTCGATTACGGACATCCATCCAATCAATTGAAGAGTGAAGCGTAAAACACAAGATCCACGAGCCATCATCTGTCTCCAGTTTCCAGCTGCGCTTATTTTCCTTTGCGCAGCTGCTCACGAAAGTCAATTTGTTTCGGTTTCTGGGGTCACACGCTCCATTGGTCAGATAAGGAGATGAATTAGCAGAACGTCAGTCCCTTTCAATGAGATTTCTAATCGTACTTGGTATTTCAAAAAAAAATTCACAAACTTTCGTAGTAAAATTACAAAGTGATACCATGATGATTCACCTGGAATGGAAATGACGCGACTTCAGATCTTTCACTAACGAGTAAATGAATCTAACTCCTGCGCATAAGAGCAGTGTGGAAAATATAACTAAGTGAACGAGATACTGCATGCATAGGCGCATATCTCTTATTATTGACTAAGATAACCCATTGCAGTCACTTGATAAAAACAAGTGGTTCAAAAATTTCGAAATGAAAACCAATTCCGCTAGCTATGTCAACAGTTTCATACGGTATTGGTGAGCAGAAAATACTAAACAGACTTAAACTTTGTCTAAAAATAATCGATTAAAATCTGCGGCATAATTAGGCAGTAAATCGTTGGAAGAACTGTAAGGAAATGCCAATTTCGAACATGAAGAAGACTTACACTAAATGGGATCAAGTAATCCACTGCCACCCGTAAAGTACGAATTTGACTTACATTTAGACAGAAAGGCTGAGACCTCGTTCACCTAAAAGGTCCTTGAGTCGATCGTCCACAACGTTATCCGCAAACAGCAGGGATTGGGGTTCATCAATTTGGTGTACGGTACTGTTGTTAAGAAGCACATTTAGTGAAAGAAGTTCAATAAGAGATTATATTTGTCCAAAAGGGCTAATTTAATTATTAACTCATTAAGAGATCCGAAAACCAACCTTGAATGAACGAATTTATAACTATGTTATGGTGGGATATTTTCCTTTCGGAGGGCGGAAGAATAAAAGGACGACACGCCAAAAGGCCATAACTGAATGACTTCTGACATGAAAGCTTTCATTTACTTTTCCTTTACAGTTATTATTATTATTAAATGGAATTCAAGCGTTGCCATCAGTTTATAATACTATAAATCTATATTTTTATTGTTTTTATAATAACCTTCATTTTTCATGATTTTCCATGATTGCACAGTAGAAAAATGAATTTCCAAAAGAAGCATGCACTAAATTCCAATTTCCATTTTTCTCATTTGCAATCTTATTTCTGTTATTGCTGTTGCCCTGTACAGTACCTCCTTTTGGACAACTCAAAAAAATAAATTTTATATCATTTTCCTGAAATTAAGCTTCCGAGGTCTAAGTCACTTTTATTTTCAACTCGTTTCTCAGCAAGCAAGCGTATTGCAACGCAAGAAGCGCTTTTGAAACATGGGGAAGACATGAGTAAAGAGGAAGATAAAAAGACAGACGAGAGAAAGGAGATGAATAAAGATGATTGAGACGAATAAATAATCGTAAAACCATTAGCAATGCAGTATCAACTCTGTTCACCAAATCCAATTATCAGCCAAAGCACAAAAGTACGAAACGAAAACTTAATCAACCAATTACAATAATTAATGTGCACAATACGAAGGAGTCCTATATATAAGAAAAAGGGTTTGTTTGGAAAAAGAAAATTGTCGTGACTAAGCTGGTGGAAAGCAGGAAAATATCCCTGAAAGGGTGCTATAGAATTGAAATGATTGTGACAGTATAATGGACGGATTTCCTGTCGTGAAGAAACTGGTGGGAAGGAGTTAGATAAGCCTCAAAACGAAAACTCCAATTTAAGATGAAGCGCATTTAGAATGCGGCTCACAGCACAACGTTACATATTCCATTCCTTGTTTGAATACAAACATACTTAAATACATTCAAGTTGAATAGTATAGAATAATTCGTTACAATTTCGTCGGTTTCGTTCTACGATGTAGATGTGCAAACTAATCTTCAAATTTAATATCGATTCCGCTTTTTCCCTTTCGTCCTACGAGATTTCCCCACGATGAGCATCACCAGTGTGAAAAGGTGCAAAATCCTAATAAGAATCAATTTCATTAATGGATGGGGGCCTATAACACTCCCTGCCACTCGCCCTTGCGGTGGCTTTCAGGGTAGTACGTACACGTAGACATATCCGTTACTCTACCATCCAATAAATGTCTGTCTAATAAATATATAATTTTAGTGGATTTTTGTGGTGGTGACTAAGGTTCAATTCATTTGATTAAAATCGGTAGCTAATCTGATATTAAATCGCGTATATCTGCGTCGAGTCTCATAATACTTCCTCCTACTCTCTCAAAAAGCAGTGGTTAGTGACGAACAGAACGTGAATACTAATATTAATGAACTTTTTTAATGGTCATTCAGGAGATTGTACTCATTCTTTCATGGCTTAATCGAGATTATGTGATGCTAACCTTTGGTGGTACTAGGTACATATCTCATTGAGTCGGCGCGACTGTAGCCCAAACAATCTCCTAAGGATTCCAAGGAAATAACCAAATAAGAATTCCACTAGATGGAATTACAATAAATGAATCATTTTGGATGCATGACATTGGAAAGTCCACAGAACATAAAAATATACCTACATTATGGCGTTGAGTGATCAGAAAAAACATTTGGGAGCGGGTATACAAGAAATGGACGAAATTCAATTATTCGATAATATCATGCAATTCGATTGATGTCTATGTCTACTTTTTAATGCCGTAAACGAATTCCAAATACGGGTAGCTATTAATAAATAAGAAATAATTAAATAAAAGAGAACTCGATGAATTAAATTGCTGAAAATGAAGATATAGATCTCAAATTCACTGAAATATCCGAGAAATTATTTCGTATAATGTCAGCCTATACCTACAAAGAAAATCCCCTGAGGAAAGACGGTCAAAAAAAGTAATAGCACAAACATGTTTTGCCGTCTAATATCTCGGTAGTGCACCACAATTATGAATTTAAGCAGCTAAGGATGCCTCGATCATAAGAATGGTACAATACAATAGGCGATTTAAAAGAGAGAAAGGTACACCTAGAAGAAAGACGAGCATAGCAGTTTAAGAGGGAAAACAGATCACAGAATAATGAGGTTTGAGAAAGAAACGATTGCTGCATGGCAACGGCACTGACGCGTCCATATCCTCCAGCCTTACCCTGAGAAAACAGCCCCAGATAAAAAACTTGCCCACTCCTCCGTGCCACCCCACCCCCACACCCCCTCATTACCTCCCTACCTCGCTCTCATGGTAACTGCCTCA
>LYUA01000235.1:311248-325053 GCA_002093875.1 Calopteryx splendens | reverse complement strand
GGTGTGATGCTACAACATCTCTATAATACTTTCCCAATTGCAGTTCATTCACGCAATAGCTTTCCTTATTTGACTGTATTCATTCGGCATATAACGTTCGCCAACATTTTTCACTCGAAAATTATCTTTTTGAACGTATATATACTACATGTCCATATGAAATTGGCTAAGGATCGAAAATAATTTGATATTTTTATTCGATTGCACAAATTTTCTATGAATTATCAACATTATCTAGGCAACATTTACAAGGACATTTAACTGAAACAGGTTTTCTTATCTCACACTACTTTGCCAGGAAATTAGAATAATATTTAAAGGAAGCACTTGACTGGTTTAAACAACGAAACTTAATTAAAAGTTGTATCACTTTAGAACCAAAATTACACCTAGCCTCCCCCAAGTTCCAGGTTCCACTAGAAACGAATGGACATAGAATGGTCTACCGCCTCTTCGACCGTCAATCATTTCCAAGGCGGCATAAAGGGCAGAGTTAAGGGATGCGTAAACACGCCTTGATGGAAGAAAGAAGGGAGGCAGACGGACTCGAAGTAAACTCTCATGGCAAAGATATACAAACGGGAAGGACGAAGGCGCGGCTGCGGTGAAAAGCCCGCTAGGAGATTGGGCGGCAGAACTACGGAGACGTGGAGGGGCAGTGGAAAGTTGGCCTCACGTGCACATAGAGAAAAAATACATATAAAGAAATCCACTGTCTTCTTTTATTCACCTCGTCATCATACCTAATGACGAAGCGTCATCGGGACAAATGAGGGGCGGGAACCGAAAATCGAGAGTCGATAGTGTGCGGAGGGGATAACTGTGCGCATTTATTAATTTTTTCCTCAAGGCGTCGTCCATATGCTCGGAGAAATGTCCTCCGTACCAATGAGTCGTCGATTCCTGCTGTAGAGGGAACATATAGCTGGCCAGAGAAGGTTCTCCTTCGAGGATCAGAAGTGAATTGGGGATATGTGGGAGGGCAGGGAAGGGGGTGCGAAGGGGTAGGTAGTATGGTGCTGAGGAAAAGGAATAAAACATTGGGGAGGGGGGTGCGTGTGTGCCATAATTCCGGCGTGGCAACACGCACGCACCAGGGGCACATGAGGGAGAGTGAGGTTAATCGCTCCAGTCGACGTCGGTGCCACAACACTGCATGGGGTCCCATTCCGGGTTTCTAACCGCGTCATCGCGTATAATGATGCGTCCGGTGCGCAATTAAACATCCCCAAACTCCCAAAAGGCAAGGAATGGGGGGAAGGCTCGAATTGCTCGCGGATCCCGCAGACACCTTCGAAAATAGGCGCTGGACGTGCCGGTGGCAGCAAAGCCCAACGGAGGGCCGCAAATCATCTACACGGCTCAGGAATTTCCAAGCGATTGAGAGGGACCTCGAAGCATTATCATCGGCACAGTTCTCTTCGGAAACGATATGAAGGCGTAACTATGTAAGTACGGCAAGACAACGGAGACGGGACGGTGAATTTATTTGATTGGCAATTTCACAAATCATTTGTTTTAAAAAACGCTTGGACTTAACGTATGGACTTTCACAACCCTATGAAACGCCCTATAATCGTAAATCATGGTCACTTTGAACAGATGAATATCAGAGAGGAACTCTACCGCTTCGCGGATTTTGTTGAAAGTTTTCTTAAAAATCTCCTTAGCGACAGAAAAAGAATGCTGAAGACTGTTTTCTTCTTCTTTATTTTAAAAAACCATTAATGCCACACATCGAGAGTACATCCAGTAATTATTAATGAAATTCACAAAAAATGACACTAGTTAACTTCATAGTTCCACTTTTGAAACATAAAATGTTTGCTAGTTCTAAATGAATGTCATTCATTGACTAACCCAAGCTTAAACTTACCTCACTAGCCTCACAAAAAGCATTTTTCATTAACAGTGTAGATAACCAGAATTTTGTACAATTAAAACCATTTGAACCACTTAAGATGCTTCTGTTCCTCTGAATCTCGCCATTAAACAAAGCTAAAAGAAATACCCAACATTTTCTCTAAATACGAAAAGTTTTGCCTTATTACTCACCTATCGCTAATAGTGCAAATGACCTCAACTGACGGTCACGTCCCCTATTAACTACTACTATTATTAACTTTACGAGCACTGGCTCCATTTTTTATAGCTGCTTAAATAATCACTAGTTATTTCAAATCATATATTTTCATTTTCGCCTTTCAAAGGTTGAATACTTGGATGAAAATTTAGCGAACTAAGGATAAATGAAGCTGAACCCATTGACATAAGATAAAATAAAATAACAAAATCGATAATTTTTCTTAGAACTTTCAAATAATGAGATGACAACCCGATGCCATGACTGTCCAATTTTTTTAAGTCTGTAACGATAACTTACGTTCTCATGGCGTTGCCGCGTTTAATCAAATGTTAGTCGAAGCTGAATTTATTACCCAACAAATGTTCGTGAAATATATTTTTTGGCTCACGCAACAATTTGGTAGTGTACCTGTACACCCTAAGTAGATGTAGCCTTTTACGTCAAAGAAATTTCACATGCTTAAAACCAAATAATTTTCATGACTGATGTCCTAGACAGAAAAACCTAGAATTCCTACAGTCAGCGTATAGACTGACTCAATTACAAATATTCGGCATTTCTTTTATGTACAGAAGGTGATGTGTAATGAACTGTTTTCAAATTAAAAAACATAATTTCAATGGTGAAGAATAAATTTACTACCAATTAATCATTTTATGCTATACCAGATAGAGCAGATCATTTGGTAGATCATACGAAGGCAGAACTAGTAAATCAAAAATTCCGTGACAATGCGATAGCTATAAGAGACAATCATTTTTTTAATTTCATTCCAAATTGTGATAATAATAAATATATATTTCTTAATTTTTCCTTATTGAAGATATTGGTCAAGAACCTTTTTTATGCATTTTGCCAGCGTTTCGTTTTATTTATAAAACTTCATCAGGGTGGAATTATAAATGAGCAATAAATTGACAACTCCTCAGAAAATTGTTGGACTACACGCGTAGGTCTGTTTGGTCAGGAAGAATGTATAAATATTGTTGAGACGTATTTATATTTTATGCAAATAACTGGGATATATCTATATATGCAAGGTAAGAACGTTGCGATGTAGTATTTATATTGCGTTAATCACTTGGACTTTTTGAAACTAATGTTGCTTCTTTATCATTCAGCCCTAATGATGTTTTATAAATAAAACGAAATGTTGGCATAATGCATAAAAAAGTTTTTGGCCAATATCCTCAATGAGGAGATGTTACTACATTCATTAATTTCGTGGTCAACAACTAAAAAAACATGGAATAATAAATATATAGATAAAGACATACATTATATATTTATGCACACGTTCCATTACCTCTCACTGTAGTAAAATGTATAAAAACACAAAACAAATAATGGAATACTAAGTTTTACATATGGCCATTTTCCTCTTTTTTAGAATCATTATACTCACACCACTTCTGCAAAATCTTCAATGCACACACCAATGACAATATCAACGAATTGAAATCTTACAACGATACTCAACTTTTAATCTGGATAGCACCAAAAAGATGCCTTTGACACGCAAATACGAAATTACTATGGAAATGGAGTGTAAATAGTGATATAAAAATTAAACCATTTGATCCTATCTCCTCCTCTGATACAGAGGAATTTTCCATTCCCGCATACTAAAGCACAAATTACCGAATAGCGTGTTGTGGCTGGGGGGCGGATGTCCTCTCCGACAAAGGAACCGATTTTCTAGGTGGAACTCGCACAATCTTAATGAGCAAACTAATTCCTATGTCTCTCTTCCTGACCACAAAGGGGCCTTTGTTTCTTGAATGGAAGATTATCTGCCCCAGCCAATTAATAAATCAAAGCAAATCATTATCGCAGACACTGCAGTTATTAATTTGGGCACATAATTGGTGTTGACTATCCACGCAGGCCCGACCGCTATAAAAAAAACTCAAAACTCGGCTTTCAATTTACGATTATTACGAGGACATATCTCCATCCACAACTAAGATGAAAAAATGATTAAGCAGTGGGTAGGGACATAGCAGTCGTTCAATCGAACATTTTGGGAATTTCGAATTAAAAATTACAGCGTTTAATGAATTAGCTAAGGAAATTCACCAACGCCTGTTCGATGCCGGTTCCTGGCCATACCTACAAACTAAAATAGGTCGTACACATATGAATGCTCCGCTGCGGGTCAGCTGAAGTCAACAACTTTGAAATCTTGCCGGCGGGAATGCACAGTCCAGAACGGGCAACTGATCCTCGCACTCTACATAAATAGACATGGCATTAAAAATATAAAGCGGCGATTTCTTGATTCTCCAAAAAGCATGGAAAGAATATGCTGATACCATAGGAAATGAAAAAAGCAGCAGCCAAAACTTTTTTAATATGGGGTTCGAGCCACCTTGACAACTGTCCGCGCTTTCCTTTATCTCCCACATATTTGTGAGCTATTTTTTACGCCAAAAACCGCAGACATAGTCGTTCAGTAGGAAAGACAACGACATCGGCTTAACACATGCGAAGGCATTTATCTGCGGTTTTTCCCGACGGGCAGGAACTACACCCGAGGGCGGCGTGTCCGGACTCATCTTCCGCTGGCAAGCCGTCTGTCATTCCCCTTTCCCTCATCCTCCGCGGCGGCGGTCGGCGTTCCCCGCTCGGATCATTTTTTTTCTTCCGCCTTCTCCCTTTCCACCACATACTACGAACACTTGATAAGAAAGCGAGGATAAACAGTTTTAAAGGAAGAACATAATAAAAAACGCCCACGACGACCAGGAAGGTAACGCCAGCAACATCAAGAGAGTAATAATATTCGACTCCATAAAACACATCGAAGAAACATATTGACTTATGCGGCATTCATTTCATACCACGATTTGGTTTACGTTATAAATTAGTCATTTTGGTAATCTTTTTTTCATTAATTCTATGTTTGAAGGAGATTTTGATGGCTATACTCTTGCGAGTTAAAGAAACTTCCATTGACAGAACGCAAACACTACTCAACGAGGTCAAATCAAAACGATCGGCGAACAATGATTGGCTACTGCTTGTATGCGTGGGTGTGAACATAGTAAATCCTACTACAAGCTTCTTAATGCAAATTATGTACAGAAACTAAGTTCGCTTACCATAAAACGATTAATTGGACAAGTGAGTGGTTGCGATCATCGCTGATGAAAGTTTTCATTCTAAACGGCAAGCTAGTACAGAGTGTGTGCTTCATTAAATCTAATACCTTATCATAAATTAATATTCTAACACGAAAGAGAGTTCAATGTGTTGTGAATCAAGGCGCCAATTGGGAGAAGAGTAATGACAAATAAGGTAGAATATAAATTGACAAGAAAATATAAATCATCACTCTCCTACCATCCGAAACCTTTTGCTCAAATCCTTGCTTTTTCAGTGTCGTTGCAAAGTGCACCTGGCCACGATTTGTTGAAATGGGAAAGCAAAAATATAATTGGGTAATACTGAATGCAAAAACTAAGCTCATCAAGTCCATCGTTCGACCGATCATCGCTCAAGTACAGTCCAGTTAAAACCAATGCTACGATAACAGATCACTATGCTTGGTCACTATTTACTTCAACTACGTTATGCAGCCAAAATCAGCACTAGATCCCAGTTCGGCTTACAAAAGAATCGCAGTTTTCTTCGTGATGAAGTGTAATGCGTACCAGTCGCTTCACGATTGAGGAGGAACAAAGGCATATTTTTACGTTTGAGAACAAAGGAGGAAATTGATAAAAGTCATAATCTTTGTGACTCTCAGCCTTTGGCGCATTTAAAAATATGTAAAACAACACGCAAGACGAATGCAGTCTTCCGAATGGTTACGAATAAAGAGCTTTACACTTCGCATTGATATAGTACAATGCATTACAGAACTGTTACCGGCGCAACCGGTATACCATGCACACAATAACTAGGTTTTGGTTGTTATGAATTCTAATGAAAAATTACAAATGAGTTAATCCTGCTTAACCGTATTCAAAGAGGGAAAGGAGAAGAGGAAAGTTCCTTTCGAAATGCAAAAACCCCGATTTTCAAAATATCCTAACCAATCCTCAACAAAGTCAAGCACGTGTGAGTTAACAGAAACGGAGAAGGGACGCCTCTCCTTGTTAACTCCAGTCTTTAAGTCAAGAGTCAGCCCCAAGGATTCTTCCTACGGAGTGTGGCCATGGAGATCAGTTTTCCTCCTCTCATCGTGCTTAATTATCTCTCCAGAATGGGAAAAAGGGCTTCGAAGAGGAAACGCGCGCACCAATTAACGAACGAACGAAGAGAGAGAGAGAAAAAGAGAGAAACAGACTGAGAAGGCGTGTGTGCACTTGTATGAATGCAGGCATTGAGCAGGATTTAACGCACAAGGTATAATGTTTTAAAACAGTGTAATATACACGGATGTAACAACTAACTGCTTATGAAAAGTCTGCTTATGAGCATATGAAAAGTCAGGAATGTACTTTTGAAAGGCGGTTACTCCATTGTATTTTAATAAGAAAGTAAATTTAGCTTTTTTGACCTCTTACGTAACGAAATTAAGTACTTAAGTGACGCTTAATTCCCAGTAACTGTAAAGAAACTCGTGGTTAATATTTGTCGTCTCCACTCGATAGAAAGATTTAAAAAAACATTACTTTTCACCGAACTATACTATGTGTTACAATGCTGTTTTTGCTTTCAGCACACTCCCACTTCGTCTCACAACATAAAAATTGGGCTTTTGGTAAACTCATGCACAGAGATGAGCACATAACCCAATATACAGATTTCAGAACAGCAAAATATATTTACAATGGGTCTGATGACTCTTCACATAGATAAATAATTAATTTTACAAAAAAATCGTATTGTGTGCACTGCCACAAGCAAGAAATTAATGTTCCAGGTCCTAGGCCACACCCATAATTAAAAAATAATAAAAGCTAGGGAGAATTCGAGATGCTTTGCATTCAATTAATAGTAGTAATTGCTTACTGACCCGAGTGCTACTGGTTCAAACCTGGAAGATGTGCCTGGAAAACCTCAGCTAATAGACAAACGGTTTGATTTTAAGTGTGCCAGAAGACACTGGGAAGGGCCTCTGGCCTCCTTACATCGAATGTGTAAAATTGGCATGCCATAGGGATGCTGATAGCTAGTACTCATCCAGAGCCACTTTAGGAATTACTGTATGATTTTGATATTTGTTTCAAGAAGAACACGAAAAATATGCAATAAACGCACCGTACTGAAGATATTAACGGAAGATCGAGTGAATGAGAAGTATCGTCCATAGAAAACAGAACCATACATTAAACATGCAACTACTAATATGAGATGTGAAAATAAGGTGATTTGAAGATAGGAAAACGTTCGTGGGTAAGAAAAACGAGTGCAGACCTTCATCGATCTGAGGGCTGATGGTCATTGATGTGCATTGAGGGCATCGTCGATTCTTATCAACTTCAATAATTTTAGATTCTATTAAATTGATGAAACGTCTTGTAATCTACTGAGCCTATAGAGGCAATTTTCAAATGTCAGAATTCCCATTTTCAAGACCTACGTGACACCCAATAATCCAAACCCAATTGTCTCTCCTACATCAGATGAGTCTTAGCTAGTTAAAGGTCTCACATACGCATATTTGTGGTGTCAATCGTCACAGACATCGTAATGAGGGTTGACTTCGCTCAATGGACATCTAAAGGATAGAGGCATGAAAATATCCACCGCCAAGGGAAAAATCGAATTTCATAATCATAAGCAGGAGCTTCAGCGCTGATCGGAGCACTTCTTTGACAGCGAACAACTGCGCGAGATGGCGGAATAGACACGGAACCAATTATTTTTTGACAAGTCCCGAACCGCCCCAATTCGGAACCAACTCTCCTCCGGGTCCACCGGGCAGAACTGCGCCGCGCGCCGCCGCTAAGGGAGGGAGCCCTGCCGCTCCTTGGGCAGGAAGGAGTCTCAGCGCCGACCGACGGAGCCGTTTTCTTTCGAGGGCGGCGTGATGGAGAGAGGGAGATGGGAGGAGAGGAGGAGAGAGAGAGAGAGAGGGCGAGACTGGGACGCCGGCGCGAGTTGGGGAAAGGAGAGGGAGACGGCAAAACAAAACAGGATCGCCCCCTAAAACGTCTTGAGAGGAGCAGGCCCACGTGGTTTTTTCGAGAGAGTGGGGGGAAGGGAGAAGGGGAAAAGAGTTCATGAGCAGGGAAAGGAAGGATATGGGGGTGGGTGTATTTGGTGGGATTTGTTGGAGGGGGACTAATGGGAGACAAACTGAGCAGGAGCAGTATTCCTTAAGATTCTCTCAGATCCAAGAGATCACGAATCAATCGACATAGAAGAACCACATCGTAATGTGCGATGACATGGTCGCAATGAAATGAACTAGGGCTGGTGCAATAAAATGAACTAGGGTTCAACGGACAATAGTTCAGTAACACTTTAAACCCCAATCTCCCATTACCTAAACCACACATTCTTAACTTATTCTTAATACAATAAGAAAATTCCTGCATCGAAACAGAATGGGAGAGAGATGGTACGAAGGAGGAAAATCAACTGCTGGCAGACCATTTCAGAACATCCATAAATTGAAAAGAAACATGTTGGCTTGTTTCAAATCTAAAATCTCAGAATTTTAAATGAACTGAAACATATGCATGCATTTTATAAAAAACGATTCCTAATAAATGAACGCCTTTGTGGATGAATGAATAGCACGATGGCCAAGAGGTCTCTAAAACCTTTGTCGCGAGGAAATGTCATACAAATTCTACTGCAAGCCTGCAATTTGCCATGGTTTAGATTCCACGCAGAACAAATAATATGCTAATATTTTTCCATAACTCCATTTTTGAGAATATTCTGAGAATTTATCGTTTACATCAGGAATAGAGGAACGGATTTCAAAGGGCAAGAAGGCAACGAAAATCATTAATGTCACATTTAAAAAATACTTATGGGGGAATGAGCTTCATATCAATATTACATAGCAGAATAACTCCAAAGCTCCCACACTTTTAACTAGTTTGAAAATGAATATCACGTATATTGTGAAAGAATGAAAATTATTATAAAAAAATAATGAGTCTGGTGTATTACCTACAGCTAGGACATATAGGTGTAGAGTTACGGGAGTAATTTGTTTGACAAATTGAGCACACAAAATCGAATGAAAATAAGTTTCCGATGGAAAACTAAGTTTTTCTGTACGTTTTCTATTATCAAATTGGTTGCTACTTAAATGACTAATCTCATTAACAATTTAGTAGGTTTCATAGAGTTAATACGTCCTTACCGAAAAAACCTTTATAAAAAATTCAGAATGGGGTTGTCGTTTACGAGGTGAATCAATTCGAATGATTTCCTTATGAATATATAAAGATGTTTTTCTTTCTGAAAACTATGACAACCCCTGAATAAAATCTAAATACAACGAAAATTTCCCATTCCTTCTGTTTCTTCAGTAACGTTAGCATTAAGAAATGTTTTAAATGAATTAAATCCCCTGGTTCTGTCAGATTTCAAGTCAAAACCTCACTTTTGACAAAGCATCACGGTATGACCAATTGTGTCTATATGTTACAACGCCAGACCAATATATCAGAAAATGTTAACTATTCTACAAATATGGCAATGCAACGCATTCGTATTGCAAGCATTGATTCATTTGTATGCTGCCACTATTGCAGACAGTAGGGAGATTACTTCAGCCAAAAAATTAATAAATAAAGATGAGAGAAAATTTGGCACCTAGAAGATTCAGCTTCATTCATCCCAATGCCACTTTTAGTATTCGCGCCGTGAATGAAAATTTATTAGGATCAAAAGAAAGGATTTCCAAGTTCATTGCATTAGGATATAGCATTGTCGTCACCTAAGTAGTGAGACAACGAAAGAGGCAAAATCATGTCCACACATTTGATAAAACGCTATCATTTCCAAAAAGCAGGCTTCTCATCAATACGACATCATATGCCTACCCTCTGATATGAAAAGAATGCAAAATGTAGAAACATACAAACCGAAAGCCTCCGTGCTAGGAATAAGTCAAGAAGCTGCTCTTTATATTCAACAAATAATTTCGTCTCAATATCTTACTACAAATTAGAACTTAGTATCCAACGAACATATCAGAGTGGCGACATGCAGGCAGAATCTGGGGTGCTAATTTTTACAAAACAAGGGCATTCAGTTATGATGCAAAAAAGAAAACATTGATATCTGTTTTAAATCGGATTTCATGTGCAGGAAATGTACAACATCTCTAGTTAACATCAATTAATCAGTAAATGACTGATTAGTTTCAGTATCAATACAAAATAATACTTAAATGTACTCAAAATAAAGGCGTAGGATGAGGATAAAAGGAGAATTTGGACCTGTACTTTTTATGAAAATGTCATACAATGAGTTAGCTAATAGCAATTCTACTCCAAAATAAAAGTCGAATCTTATAGCTATAAGACAATTTTATCAGAAAAGGCTAAATCAATGGTTTCTTACCTAAACTGCAGCAATAATCCAGTTGTTATCCCAAGATGTAACAAAAATTTCGTCACTTCCTATTCACAAAGCACAACTTCTCAAATCGTCAATCTTGACGAGTGAGAAACACTATCTCCACCAGTCACTATCTGTCCAAGTACTTCTTTTGAAAATCTTAATTTATAATATTTTCTCTAATCTATTCAGGATTAAACCCGATTCCATCTCACTAACAACTTTTCGAATTGGTGAGTTCAATTCATTGAAAGACTGTAACCGGGGACCAGTCAAACATGCGACGGAACTGCCTACCGCCGAGCTAAAACAGTCCCGCTGTTCACCGCGACGCCGTGGAACAAGGATATTCCCCCAACAGCGACGGCAACGATGACAGTCCTACACAATCGTTAATACAGCTGCTCGAAAAATCTCAATCGAGGCAGGGATACGGTTATCTTCTGATCATCCTAAATGCAACCAGGGCGCTTAGGTTAGTTATTGGCTCTTGAAGAAAACTAGAATTCTGCCCTCGAGTCTGAGCAAAATACTTGTCCGAGACGATGACGGAATGACTGACGAAAATGCAAGGAACGTCTGGGGATGATGATAAAAAACACAAACACACGCGAATCTTCGGGAAAATAACACGTTATGTCCGTCAGTGTGACTACCCTAGTTTCTTCTGAACTTCGACCATCCCGCAGCCAAAACCCTCAACCCCTCTTCCACTCGAGCGAGTTGTTGTTTCTCTCCTTCCAAAACCCCCTGCACCCAAGAAATCTTTTTCAAGCTCCGCTCTTACTTAAAATCTTCCCGAGCCGTGAAGGGAAGTTGGGAGCGCTATGAGATGTGAAGGAGAAAGAAAGCGATCTGGCTTCGCCCTAATGACTGCGGAGAGACGTCTCCCCACGTGTTCCTGAGACCTTGTCAAAATTCTTGGTCGTCTTCTGTATTTTTAAGGATCAACACAGCATAGAACTTGCTGATGATGGGAGGGCAACATTGAGGGAGTGAGAGAAAGGGCGGGAGAGAGCAAAGGAAGGTGGGAAGAGAGAGAGAGTGGGATCAGACGGATTCCTCGACCAAAAAACCGGTCACTCCTAAAGATGGTTCCTCGCTCAGATGTTCCGGGAGGTCCTCGGGGGAGGAATGAGTCTTCACCAACAGGCGGCTAGGAACGCTCATGCTCGGGGGATATCTATTACTCTAATTTACTTGACCATTAATCACAAAATAGAATATGATCCTAGAAGAATAATCGGCTTGGTGTAACCACGTTACAACAGCAGAATACAATTCTGCACTAAGCAGTCTGTTTGTAGAAGGCATATGAGCGTTGTCTTCACCTTCTAGCGCACATGATCAAAAAATCCTTGGTAGCACAGATGAAGGGCGCGGAAAAGAACATGAATCATCACATTAAATGCACGTGACTAGCTTCCTTCCCCGCAGTAATATGTGAGACCAAGAAATCGGTGGACTTCTTATGGTGTCGGCCGCAAACTGATGTAGATGTTAAGACCTCGTGCGGCACGCGAAACCAAGGTTGTAACCGCAGAGCGCGGGATTTCGCTTCAAGCAAAAAAGGAACGCAATAAGGTTCACAGTTGTTTTTTCTGCACCTCGTCCTCAGGATTAAGACTTCTTGAAGAAATAAAACACATTGAAAACAACAGAAAAGTAACACTATTTCTCACGTCAGATACGTGCGTCCTCTGCTTTCTGCGCGACGACACTAGAGGAGGTCGAAGAAGTCGTTAAATCTTGTTTAAAACGCGACGAATTCGTCGTCCAGCGTGCCACAAAACAAAACTGCGAGCGAAGAACACGGAGGACACTCACACGCTCACTTCAGCAAGACGGCGGATAAACTGCCACACTCCGAAACCAAAGCATTTCCCGCCCTCGCAATAACAAACGACGACCCAAAGGTGGGGAGGACGACAAACGCGCTCCGTCGCGCGGACAGCGACGCGAACCTTGGCGGACTAGCAAGCTAAGTCTGGTCGCCCTGTCTGAGCGCTGCAAGCATTGGTGGAGCGGGGTGGTAGGGGCGGTTTAATGGCAAGGGGAGGTCGAAGGGAGGGCATCGGGAGGGTGAGGGCAAGAAAGGAGCGGAGGGGAAGAATGAAGGAGGGTGGGAAAAGAGGGGAAGGGACTGGGCGGAAAGGAGGGGAGGGACCGAGGGCGTTTCGAAGGGGGAGGTAGGGGAGGAGAGAGAGAGAGAGAGAAAGGGGTGTGGGAGAGGTTTCGAACAGGGGTTGGGGAAGATATGGCAGAAAGAGGGAGAGGTAGGATGAGGAACATGTGATGAAGGGGAGAGGGGGAATGTATACAATGGAGGCGGGGGGAATCGGAATCCTTAGGCTGCCGTGGGATGGGGAGAACTTTGCCTTTCAGGCCCAACCCCATCCCTCAACCTCCTTTCCTTCAAAAACCCTTCCCCTCCCGGCCACCCTTCCCCTAGCACTCCTCCGCTTTTCAGACCTTCGCTCCCACCCCCATACCCTCCCTCATCCCACACATCCATCCCCACCACAGCACGTCGGGGTCCCTTCGCAGCCCAACCTCCTCGGCCTCCCCCTACCTCCCCCTTCCCCTGACCCGCCCGTAGCAGTCCTACGGGTCTCTTCCCTATATCCCCCCCTCCTTCGTCCTTCCCCCCTTCCAGACCTCTTCCCTGCCTGGCTCGATGGCAGAGTTCGTAGAAGGGGGGGAGAGGACATTGGGCGGCTTCGGGAAGGAGGGATGGGGCAAAGAGAGAATGCGGGGAAAGGGGACGATTGAAAGGAGAGTAGGGGGAAGGCCGGTTTATGCGTGGAGCCGAAGGGTGGGCCGAGGAAGGAGAGGGAGAACGACGGGGGTTGGGAGGGGGAGCCTGGATAGAAGGAAGGAAGGGAGGAAAAAGGAGCGCCGACAGCGCCGGTCTCCGAACCTACGGAAGACGCCATCACTAGGCGCGCGGCCAGTCTCGGAACCAGGAGAAGCAGACAGACGAAGGCTGTAAACCGCCATTCCTAGTGATTCCCCCTCCACTCCCTCGTGCCCCTTCCCAATACATTTTTCCCACTCCCCTCACTCCTTACACCTTCCCCCTTCGGGCCTAAACACAGTTCGCTCCCCTTCCCCCAACAATCCCCCACCCCGCTCTCTAAAACCCCCTTAAACATCCCATGGACCGCCTTGCCTCCCTTCCCCCTCCCATGGTCCCTTGCCCCACACCATTCCTCCATCCTACCCAAGCCGCTCCCCT
>LYUA01000235.1:247862-267674 GCA_002093875.1 Calopteryx splendens | reverse complement strand
AACTAATATACTTTCTTCGATTTAGTCGCATAGACATAAGTATATATACCTTCGTAAAATGTGGTATATTATAAATATGAGAACTGCATTGAGAGTCAGCCTACACTCTGCTTTACTTTGTTGTCATTTATTTCCTTTTGCTGAAATAAATATCCAAGAGATAAAGAAAATAATTTCGTTAAATAAATTTTGTCATCCTCTCAGGATGACGAAGTAACTGAGACGAATGCTAATATTAAAATTCTCTGATTGCAATACTCTTGCAATGAAATTTAACCTCTACGGGACGACAACTATATATCTCCTATATGTATTCTATGGCACCAAATGACATGCCTCAATTTAAGAACATCAATTTAAACTTGATGAGAGTGTACACGACGACCTTTAAGGTTAAACAATATTATGGCGTGAAAAAGCGTGTTATCTATCCGCGTGGATCGAAATTCCCTCGCCATTACTCATCGATGGAAGCTTGTAACTTCACCACGCAACAGCATCTCAAGAACCCTTCTTTCTCTCTCCCTCCATTCTCTTGCCCAACTTTCTCGCTCTCCAAATATCTTCCAGACGTACCATAGATGTTTATTAAGATGTCAACGTCAAGAGTGGGAATTCCTCCCCACGAACACCCGCAGACACTCTCCTATGGACGTAGCGTTATAAACTTCAATAATTTCGCAGCGCCAGAAATCAACGTCCACGTTTGGAAAAAGCACGAAGGTCGGAAAGAGGAAGCTTGGGGGAGGAGATTTGTGGGAGGGTGACAGAGGAAGAGAAGGAAAACGCCGTGTGAGTTCAGGTGACCTCCATGTGTTTGCGTGGTAGAAGGGAATGGAAAGAGAGGGGAGGAAGGCAAGAAGCGAGGAGGAAAGAAGAGAGAAGGAAAGAAGAGAGAAGGAAAGAAGAGAGGAGGAAAGAAGAGAGGAGGAAAGAAGAGAGGAGGAAACAAGAGAGGAGAAAACAAGAGAGGAGGAAAGAAGAGAGGAGGAAAGAAGAGAGGAGGAAAGAAGAGAGAAGGAAAGAAGAAACAGAAGAGAGAAGAGCGGGGGATGCTATCCTCTTCGATACTCCCAACTCCCCTGAATGTAACCAGCCTGGCTCTTTCCCTTCGCTATCTCTATCTCACGTCCCCTCTCCCCGCCCCCACTATCGCATTCGGGAGAACCGGGCATGAGGACGACCCGCCTTGACCCCTTCCCTTTCAAACGGACCACCCTCCAGTCCTCCCCCTTCCCACACACCAGAACGACCTCCGCCCACTCCACTCCCCGGGGGTCAATCACGAAGGTAACCTTTAAGAGTGAATCAATCTTCGCAAAAGCTTTAAAAGTCGTCAATCCATTCAAAGACCTCCAGCCAGAAGTGATTGTTGCCGATTTCCAATCTCTCCTCCTTTTATTCGCTTTCCTGCCCGATCCTCTTCCTACTAAATGTGTGGTTTCTGGGGGCACGTAAAGCAGAAAAGGAGATGAAATATCTCATCCTTTGCCTATAGCCCCCTTGCGAGGAAACCGAATAATTTCTATGGACCAACTACTTGTCGTTAAATCAGAGGACAAATGTAGCCCCCATACACACGAAACATCAATCTTAAACGGAATGAAATGAAAACGAACACATTTATATTAGTTGCGGCCATGGTCATCTCTCTACCAGAGGTGCTATCGACTTTTTATTTTAAACCCTTCAAGGTGACTTCAGGGCAAGTGATTATAAGAACTAATTTTTTCTCTAATGAACAACAAATTATCAATGTTATATATACAATTATTACGTTTCAATGCAATATTATAGTTTATATTTTTTTAAACATTCAACAGTATTTCAGTTTTCATGGAAAAAGATGGATACCTATCTTTAAAGAGTTATGCGGAATCTTATTTTTCCTGATCAACCACAAGTTCTTCTCACTGAAACTATTCATTTTCCTTTAATGAGGTTCTCTAAATAATATCATAGAGTAAAGGCCCTAGGGTCTTTACTCTATGATAATATTTACATTTATTTTGATTGAGATTGCTCTTATATTTTTCATAAACTTCAGATAAACTGATAATTGAATTCAACGGAGTCTAGAGTCAAGTATCTGGAGACGCTAGGCGCCCGGGTCGTAAAAATCAAGGTGAAGGCAAAGAAAGCCTGTTAATAGTAATAAAGGCAGCTACGAAGCTGGTAGAATGTCGCAGGACATCGAAAAGAGCACAGTAGTTGTAAATTTGAAGAAAATAAGTACTGAGAGATGTGAGGAACACAGAACCTCGATTCTGGTATCACATCACAGCCGTCAAAAATATTCATCCGAATTTTCAACAGAAGCATAGAAGAAAAAACATAGAGCATAACAATCTAAAAACCCAATTCTGGTTCCGAAAGAAGAGAGAAACGACGCAGGTGACACTCTAAGGTTTGAGTCACTCTAAGACACCACCTTTGACAATGTCAAGCAGAGCAAAATGTTCAAATTAGTGAAAACGCAATGATTTATTGCGACAGAGGAGTGCGTTCCTTCTACACGAAACAATACTTCACAATATACATGAAGAAAGATGAAGATGACAGAAGAAAAATAGAAGCGAAAATAAATCAAGGTGATATAGAAGACACCAGCATGTATGTACTTCTTTGAAAAAAAGAAAAAGTAAGCATGAGCAAATGAGGAAGAAATAAATATTCACCGTGTTCTATGTGATCCTGCAGGAATGACAAAGAATTTAAAAGACCTGCATGCATTGAACGGAATGGGCTAATTATTTCAATGGGATGTAGCATGTAAATCAACATTCTTAAATTCTAGTTTTCGGAAGAGAAAAAGATCAAAAGAAGTGAAGAAACATCTAGAAGAGAGAAATTAAATTAGGTGGAACATATTACCAACAATTGAAGTGGCCTAAAATGGGATGGTAGGGGTTCGACGGCTTTCGAGAGGAACTTTGCTCAAGCTGAGAAGGCGTTTACCACGAGGAGGCAGCTACTAATCACACAGAATATGAGTTCACTGACAAGAAGGAATTTTGTCAAAGCTTTCGTATGGAGTATGGCACTCCATGGATTAAATTTGGACCATTGGGAAAGCAGACCTGAAAATAATAGAAGACTCTGAAACCTGGTATTGGAGGTGGATTCTAAGCATGAAATGCATTGATAAAATAAAAGTGAAGACGTATACATTAGAGTTGATGATGAAAAGAAGATACGCAGCGCAAGGAAAAGAAGAGCCAATTGGATTGGGCACACCTTGTGCTTGTAAATTTGTTGGGAACGTAATAGAAGAGAAATCCCCATGAAATGTTCATGGAACAATTTTCATTTACGTCATTCATAATTCGCATCCTCCAAACAGCAGTACATCTCCCTAATATGTTTCTTCCCTCTCTTAGAGGGAATATGTATTGATTTTTCTAATAATAATCATTTTCCTAGAACGCTCTTGATACCATAATGCCAAAAATTCTCGTTAACCAAAACAGTATTATTTTTTAATACCCTAAACTTAATCAGGTACATGAAAAATGAATGTTTTATCTCCAATAGTTTATTCAATTTAAATTTTTCTCTGAGTAGTACGAAGGATAGTTAATTTTCTTTCACTTTTCCATGATAAGGCTGCCATTTCGTCCAGAAAGCTACTGGAAGAAGGGCTACTACAACAGTAACGGGAGAATGTTTTATTTGTACCCCGAGTCGTGCTAAAAACGCATCATTCTTCCTACGATACTTTTTCAAAAATGTATAAATTTAGCATGGCAAACAGAGTGCCTGAGAGATAAATGCTTTCTACACTTAGCGTTAAAAAATCATAAACAATGGTCAATATTTTAAATTGTAAAAAAGAATGTAAAAATTGTTAAAATAAATTACCATTGGAAGTCAATATGTTTTGGTTTAAATTGAAATGACCATAAAAACATCTCATAAAAATTCATTATACATTATTATAGTTCATTGTAATCTTATGGAATTTTTCACGTTTTTTAAAAATTGAGCAAAAATCGGGTAAGTTAAATTTACCACTAGTCACCGCGTAGGTTTTACATGAATAAGCTTTGTTGTCAATTTTACTTACTTATAAAAATAAAGTACTGCGTTTTAAGGTATTCAATCAAAAATGTAATAAGTATTGCTTAGTGCATTTTTTTCATTTGTAGCCATCAATTATTTCATACGGAGGGCATATTAGGTAGTGTACCTAGTTTTATCTTTGCCACGTAAAGAGTAGATACTAAATATTAAATTACGTTAATAAATTATCTTTAACAAGCATCGATTAGCAAAATAACTTAGTAAATTTCGAGGTCGACTTAGTCGACCTTGAAGGACTAAGATTCAAGTTAAGAGGACTGATGAAATCATACTTCTCTGAAATATTCTTTTCTTAAGAATAAAAAGTTATTTATTTTCGAATGTTTAGAATAGTCAATAAATTAAACTTGAGCCATCTGGGTGGCTTATCATATCTAAAATAAGAGAGCAAATAGTTTTAAGCGATTGATTTTTTCAACAACCTAAATCCGAGAGAAACCGATCAAGGCTTTATTTTGATTTGCATCCCACCCTACAGATTTTTGGATCTAACATACCTTCCTTCGAATTATCTATAATTACAGAAGTTTTATGATTTGGGAGGCAGCCATTAATAATTTAAGTCTGGAACGCTCCTGTGAGAATTTTAAATACTGACGCCCGTGGGACGCAGTTAAATATGTTCTACGCAAAAGAATATCACCCTGAGCGTTTCTTTCTCAAAAATATTACAGAGCCTTATTCAAATAGCACAGAAAGTTAGATTCATATATTGAAAGAAGCAAAAAGTCGCTATCCGTGCCTTTCTTCTCTGTGCAGCATGGAACTACTTTATATTTTCCCATATGCCTGTCTTCGATACACCATTTGAGCTCTAAAATGCCAAATACTGCAAAGTGACTTCCTATAGTCAAGCGGATACACAAGCTAATAAAAATTGTTATTCGCCATCGTGAAACAAGAGAGCTTTCGTTTCAATTAGCCAAATCTAAATCATATCCGTTACGTTTCATATATTTCGACCATATTTTGGAAACTGTTATAATCTATTGACTACCTACAGATACCAGAGAAGCATTACAGTTTACAGAAGCTAAACGGAGTTAGATGATGAAGGAAAACGAATAATTGATCTAAAGTACTGCCGAAACCCTCGAGCAATATATTTATTTTCATCTCAATTATTTTCTTCAGTAGAGGAATCCCAAGCGTTCCTGAATGAAGGGTAACGACCTTGAAAAATAAGAAAAATGTAAACATCTCTTGAAGACTAATTGGACTAAATATGAATTAAGGTGGGCATGCACATATGTCTACCAGACTTAATCAGTTCCAAGTTGCAAGCCATGTTTGCATGATAGGCAGAACTAACTTAAAATATTCCCAAACTTAGAATGCCTAATGCAAAGGATTATAATAATTTCCCCCAAAACTGCAAGATAGAGAAGGATTCTCCAAAAGAAATAGCTCCCAATAGGCGATATGTATTGCTAAATATTTCTGCTTGAAATTTTAGGCAAGTAAAAAGTTTTTTTATAAGTTCCAGCTACGTTCTTAACATAAGTTATTCATTACTAGTCTATTCATTCAGTGGAGAGTTTTGGTTCAACATGATTAAAGAGGATAGGCCGTGGAATAGTGAGCCAAATGTATGAAAATTGAATATGAAAATATTTAGCAGTAGCTAAAGCACTAAATTTGGCTGCATGGCATGTCACCCGCTAAGAAATATTTTTTTTATTCGACCACCTAGTGGAGATAATGGAGGTTGAAGTTATTATGTAAAATCGGGTTCTCTTCGCTGATTTTAATATGCATAAATATTATCTTACAATTACATGAAATGCTTCTTTTTCGAACACAATACTAAATTATATAATTTTACCGAGGATTTGTTTTGCTCATATATTCGAGACTTTATATTTATCTATGCATACATAATTACCTGCAAGCCAACGCTAGGGAGTATTGCATGGAGTTAGTTCACACGGGAATGCAATAAAGGTATAAAAATCTTTTTGGTTTTTCATGCAGTTGCCATGATATATTTATCAATTGTAAGAATCTTCCAAATAAACTCAATGCCTTATAGGAAGAATGGGAAGAAGAGTCAAATACGAGATCATGTCGTTCGTTTATAAAATAAGTCTTTGAATATTCTATACATTTTCTATTACTTTCAAAGAATATCAGGGGAATAGTTTTTGTATCATTAAAATTACATTTCAAAATAAATCATCTACACACTCTATTAACTTGTTTACAATGATATTGCTTATTGATTATGATTGGTTAATATTAATGGTATTGATTTTATTGGTGTTCTTTACCGTTTTAAAGTCTCCTGTGTATCTCATTCGTAGGGACATGTTAATCAATTTGGCTTTGCAATTATACTGGCATTCGTTTTATTGTTGGAATTAAAAAAACTCAATGCATTCTGTACACCTAGTGAATACTACATCTCAATGCATTAATTGGTAATGGATGGAGATGATTGCAAAAATTATAGTTTCAGTTATTGGATTGATTAATTCTCTATTGATACACACGGAAGTTCTCAGACAGTAGAATATAAGGTCCACGTTTCATCGTCCATTCATCAACCGTGATTTATTATTTTGTTTGTCATCATTAAATCATAGTGCCTTTGCAGATATTAATTTAAATGTACATATATTAAATATTTCTCAATACCCTGAGCACAGGCCCTCATCCGTGATATTTATTGTGTCTGCTGTTAATTTATCAGCTTGCTTAACAGAGAGTTTTTTAAATGTTTTCTCAGAACTACCCACAAAACCGTGCGGGGTTTGGGGCAAAACGGGTGTTTGGAGAAAGTAAAAACAGATTGCTACGAATTGCGGGATCATACCTATCTCACAGGAGGTGATGGGTATGATGATGATGAAAGGATAACTGTCTCAAGTACGGTTTTTTTGCTACAATCGAAATAATTTCAACCACAGCAAAAGTGTTCAGGACAGTGAAATGCATTGAAATGTAGTTCAAATCTGTGGTGAATCAAGGGTATTATGTTCGTACCGTAACAATAAATAATTTCGTAATTAATAGTGCGGTGGCCTGTAAGGCTCAGTTATCTACCAGATTTTCAAGCTCAAATGTGGCAATTGCAATTGGATTGCATAAAAGGACTGCCATTCCCCTTCTTCACTAAAATTATCACTTCAAGCGCCTTAAGAAAGAGTTCCACCGTCGTACTTATCAAATTGAACTTAAGTGGACTTAAGGTGGAAATACTGCAATGGTTATCTTCTCTTATTTTCGTGCACCATATGCAAGTAAACTTTATTAAAAGTGCCATTTTTACCAGCCCAAGGACGAAAGGAGGTGCAGAAGGAAATATTACGCCCCTGAATGAACTGTATAGATGATGTGTAGACGTCTTTATGTCCTACATTCACTCTGCAATGTACACGATGATTATGGATAGAAATCCGAGAGAAGCAAGACCCTAGAACAAGGGCGGCTGTGATAAATATATATATTTGTCTTAACTTCTGTCTGCCAATTAGTGCCACTACTCTTTTCCTCGAGATTTCTGTCGCCGCCGCCAAAGGGCTTCTGCAAGCGACTGGGATTCTTTTTGCGATCCGAGATCGCATAAGAGGAGGCGCTGGAGGCAAGGGAAGACTTGAATGCATTTGTTCACTAGCAAGGAGGCGATTGATGCCGCGCCCCAAAGCCCCTTACTCCAACGGCAATCGGCCTCGCCCGGTCGAGACAGCGCCGGGAGCCCTCAGATGGCACACTCCCTTCATCCCCGACGATGAGGGAGAGCGAACCAGAAAGCGTGGCTCACGGCAGAGCTTCCGCCTCCTTTGCCGAAGGGAATCGAGAATAGCGCTGTACATCCCGTTGCAATTTTTCGTGGTATTTTTTCGTTCTTTCTCTCTCTCTCTATCTACACAATCAAAGGCATATCTCTCGACTTCCTTCCCTATGATCGATTCCATTTTTCTCAATGCTCCACCATTTTTATCGATCTTGGGTAGTGAGAGGAATAAAGCTTTCAATTTCTGATTGTATTTCTGCGCACAGCAAGATACTTCGTCAAATTCTCAAATGTCCGCATGCATTTTAGATTGGATAACTATATACTTTTCAAAAACGGCATGAAGCTAAAAAATTTATACTATAAATTTCATCTAAAAAGTCATGAGGAGTATTTAACATATTTCGTTTATTCGTTACATTTGCTTAATATTTCATTGCCCCATTTTAAACCTGTGCTTATAAATAAAATGGAGCACCACATCTTGGAAACTCAGGCATTAGGGAATTAGGGCTGAAATAGAAAGACACCGATAAAAAAATAAATTTCACGCGCTGGGGGTTGATTTGTTATTTAGCCGAGAGCGCGTCGTTTAAAAATCGTTAGAATTCAGGGTTGAGAACAGTTCAATTTTCTGTGCAGTCCATCATTTTCCACCTTTACTTCCTATTACAAAAATCACGCGATGTGGATCACAAAACCATCAACAGCGATAGATTTATAACCTCAATAACTAGCCGGAGGACCTAAAGCAAAGAAGAAAGAAGGCTTTTTCGGTTTCAACTCTTAAGAAATGAAAGAGCCCCAATTCCAAAAAGATGAAAATACTAACTTTCTAAATCATCGACAATGCAAAAAATTTAAAACACGTTTAATGCTTAGGTAAGTAGAGTTAATTTTTCATGTAGTTTATTTTCCTTTGTCCCCATCGTGAAGTTCCTTCCATATACCCATAAAAATAGGAACTATGGACCATTTATGAACCACGTGGTAATAAGGAAATTAATTTGAATGTATCAAAACCTGTTTATTATCTAATCTATGTCCCATAACGCCTTCAGAACACGCATGCACCTCAGAGATGGATCTGTTGTAGCGGCAGCAGCAAATCTGTTTTGTATTACGGTTGAAAATGTTTTGGAAATAAACCTCCCTCTGCAGCATTGAGGTGATATTTCATAAAAAGGAGCTTCTAAATATAAAGTTTCTGAACACGAGCTTCACAATAAAATCTTCGAAGATCGTTTAAAACACTAATAGTTTGGCTTCACCCGCATTTAAATTAGTATAGTTTCAATAGACTTTACAGAAAGGCAGTTTAAAGTCACCCCAAAATTTAAATCCCTAATTTCCTCAAACAAAACTGGATAAAAACAAATACGTTACATGAAAGTGGTGTTGGACACTTCTTTCACTAATTTCAAACTACTAAAAGAAAAGGCAGAGAGCCTTTTCTTTCATTTCTGCCATAAATAAGAGTACTATAATGTTCATGACATAAAACTCTGTTTATTATAATACAAGCAAGTTTGTACATCTGTGCGTTTCATTTAAACGTAATTTATGGGAAATCATTATTCAAATAAAAAGCACCTATACCAATCGATAATCTTCAGAAATGTCATTGATAAATTCCTCTCCAGTTAAATGGCGTCTTTTTAAGACCATAGATAGATCCAATTCTAATCAAACTCCGAGTGTCCTTGTCATCCTCTTAGTACGTCTTAATTCCCGATATTATCTAAAATTAAAAATTAAAACACAAAATTCGGAGAAAATTTATAAAACGGGTTACCTAAAATCAAGATGCGATCCGGATGAATTAAAAAAACGACTAAACAATTTATAACAACGATTTTTAAGAAAATAAAAATATTGTCTGTGTTAGTATTAAATGAGTACGAAAGGAGATTGCCGCGCTGGTATGGCCATGTTGAGAGAATGGATGAAAGTCGAATCAGAAAACTTATATGCTCCTATTAAAGAGAGAGAGGGAGAGAAAATGATTTGAAAGGTAGGGATAGACAGAAATGTATTGGGGAACGCAGTTAAAGTGACTCAAGGTATACCGAATAGGAGTCTCAAGAAGAGAGGGGCATGCATGAAAAAACGTATGTTTGTGACATTGGCAAAGGAAGTATGCAGGAAAGCATAGTGATATTAGGAAAAGGGAGTATTCCTTTAAAACAAATTAAAGCGAGGTCTTTCTTTGGCTTTGCCTACCTGGAAAGCTAACGACATGAAAGATGCGCATGCGTGCACGTACGACAAATAATATGCACACGTCCTGCATATGAATCTTCGACTGCAGAATAACTTCGAAGTTTTCGATTTCAAAATAAAAATTAATACAATATCTTAAGTTATAAGATCTCAGTTAAAACCTACAGCTGAAGGTTCTCATGAAAAAATGTAGCAAACCTTGGGCATTTTCACCTTTTGCAGGTAGGGGTCATTTTACCCCCTGGCGATTTAAGGAAAGTGGCTTAGCACTAATTTTCTAGTGATACCTAACCCTCAGTACAAGACAGCGCTCAGGAGACATTTCATACCACGTAGCGTGTTTGCATCAATTTTTATATATTAAAATTTTTATTGCAACCCCTTCTAGCATCTTGTCTTTAATGCATCAAGTAGTACTTTATACTTAGATATTGCAGTCCTCGTAAATCAGTTTGCATAATTTATTTTCATCTTTTGAATCATATAACTTATCCATTAGTCACATGTGCATTTGGTATCACAGTCAAATTTAAATTTGACTATGCAGCATGGTGTAGAATCATCCCCTGCCACGCACCCTAGTGTTAGCTTGCAAGTCTATTTAACCTGCCTTATATCATACGAAACATTTTGCAATCAAGACATCATGAAAAGGCGTTTTCTTTATTAGGTACTAACCATTACCCCTTGCATGTATCTACTTTAAGCTTTAAATAATCTCACCTTTGTCAGACGTCGAAGTCACATCCAACAGAGATCATCCGCATTATCAGTTGATGATTTAGTATAGCCAATAGTGGTATGATAAACCCTGCCTAGAAACATGTGATTATATAAAGTGCAGTGATGAATTTATCTGCATGCATGCAAATTTAATGTCTGGCAATGCAGAATAGACTAGAATCTCATTTAATTGTCGGAGAGAGTTTGTAATCAAGCGGTACATATAGTTCAAAAACTGATACAGCATAAATTTATGTTCCGCATCTCACATGTGATTTAGTTAATAGGGTACCCAATATTTTGGGGAAAATCTCAAACCAAGATAATCTGCTTGTTTTTCGTATTGTGGTGGTAAATGAACAATTAACGAGGAAGTTTCCTATTCCATGCATCATTTTTCAACTTCATTTGCATAGTTGATCTTCAAATACTTCTCAGAGGAAATAATAAAGAAAAGTCTCTCTTTCGGAATCGTTTTATACACATCTTATCCAAAACCGCAAATTTCAGCTCTCTCCCTCTAAACAAAAACTCTCTGCCTTTTGGCTCTTCGACAAAAGGTCACATTTTTTTAAACGTCCTACTGACCGTACCGTACATAGCCAATCGCTCCGCAAATAGCAACCATGTTGAGGCGCTATCTAATACTGTAGCCTACCCAGAACAATGAATCAGTGATTTGAATAATTGTCACTGAACCAACTTGATCCCCTAACGTGAGGAGGGATTTATTTTTGATCCTTTAAACGAGTAAGTGGTTGCGAAGAGGGCAGAAGACGGAAGAAAGAGCGGTCCATCGCCAGCTGCAGGAATTATATGAACCGTTTGAGTGGGAGTCTGTGAAAAGAGGCGGGGCGGAGGGGAGGATTCTTTCTCGGGGGGGAGGGGAGGACGAGGAGGGGAGTGGAGGGAGTAGAGGAGAGAGGTCACCGCCCCTGCTTCCCAGCAGCCTTCGCTCCCTATGCCTCCCCCCTACCCTCCTCACCCCCTCCTCCTCTTTCTCACATATTTCCTCTCTTTAGAGCTGTGTGCTGCTCAATTTTTCGGCGTTGCCTTTCGATTTTTGCCCGTTGGTCGAAATTATGCTTGCGTAGCTACACAGCATCTATTGTCTTGAATACATTATCTGGCTTGTCAAAAACGGGAATCAACCACACCCAGGCATCGATATCGATTGCCTACAGCATCGTCCGCCAAACAGAGCACACATTTTGCAATTAATAGTTGCAGGGATAACTTAGAGGATACTTGAGAATGAATGCACCGTTCCGGCCTTGGACATATCGTCCTTCCAGCTCTTTCCGATTTATCCAATTCCGAATATTTTTTGACGCCATTTTAGATTACCAAAAAGGTAGGGTGGCTTCAATAATAACTTTAATTTACCATGATGCCGAATTTATCAGTAATGCTAATACTGAAATGTTAAAATGAAGCGAATTAATCACAAATGAATCAAGTGTTTAATAAAGTGTTAGGTATCAATTACGGCGTTGACTCTGGTGCATTGTAATACTTCCCCAGCTTCTCTGTCTGAATGGAGCGTCATAGAAAGGCGTGATGATATCTCAAAGTACCGGCAACGGATAATTCTAAACGCTTGACACATTTATATTTGAATTCTACCGATCAGAGATAGGATTTCGAAGGAGTCAAAAAATATTCCATAATATCGTGCTTTCCTCAGGAACTTAGTTGTAGTCAGCACTAATAACTACTCGGGTCACATCAAATCATTTTTCTAAATTCCATACTTCAGCCAACCTCGCCTCAGCCTTGCATATTTGACGCCCTCGGTAGCGGCGGGATAATTTCCACGCATGGCAATCCGGAGGTCGTGGGTTCGAATCCAGTCGAGGTGGATTTTTATGTATGGATGTGTGTTCACCTCTCTGTTAGTTTTTAAAACACATGTAATGAGGCTTCCTTGTGTATTTAAAAAAAATAATAATTATTATTATTATTTAACTGGCCACTCGAAGAGACATTCAGCTAAAGGGGGGCGTCCATAAGTAGGGAGACAGATGATGGTGAGGAACACCTTTATGAGAGGCAGGGAAAGAGACGAGACAGTTACTGATGTAATTTCACAGTGGGCGGAATAAAACATATACGGAATAAAAGTAGATGCACGTGAAAACGGAAAAATCAAGAAGGTTTTTCGCTTTGAAAATACCCAATACGTGAACCAAGGAACATACTTTCCATCTCCCTTGATATCGTTCAAAATGCCCATTATTTTCCCATTATCCATGCATACCAGACACCTACTATTTTAACTATCCTAGTCATCGACTTTATTTTCTAATTCCTTCTCCACACCTACATCCCAAAATCCGCCAGTCTACGCTCGTATTCTCTACTACAACTCACAATCATGCAACGGCTCGTGAATGTTTTTTATCGGTCTTTGACGTAGAATCCGAACAATGATGCATACGTGCATACATCACGCACTTCTTAATGTGACGATTCTGACAGATTAAGGCTGTCCCTCGATGAATAAGGGTGCAACTCCGGGTATGTTCATTTCAACTCATACGCCACTGGACGATTTCGATTAGAATATTGAGTCGCTTTTCAATAAAGAAATGCACTCATGCCCCCAGAAGTAATAGTACTTCACTTACGAATATAAGGAATTAGCTATGCAAGATGAAATAAGTATACAGAACGACCTTTGTGCGCATCGAAACCGTGTATCGCAAAATTGCTCAAATCCCTCACCACTTCATTGCTCCCTTAATTCTTTACGACATCCCTCCACTCTGCGTGCCCCTCAATAACCTCACTCCTCCCTCCCAATCCCCCACACATTGAAATATCTCTTCCTCGGATTTCTTGTCGGGTCCCACACGGTGACGTGTGGAGTACGAGAGGGAAGTAGAGAGAGAGAGAGAGAGGAGGGATGGCTGCCCGATGGGGACGAGCTCGGAGCGACCATCTTTCTCCTCCAGACCCTCCCACTCTCCTCCCCTTCCCATTCCATTATTATTCTCCCTCACTCCCACTTCCTCAGAAAAAAACCCGCCCACCCATTCCATTCTCGTTCCCCGCTCCATGCTTTCTGCTAAACGGACACCTGTAAAAGTGCACCAGCGCCCCGGGTATAAATTGCGCTTCTCAACAAGTGAGTCAGAGCCTCCTCCGCCACTTCTCCCTTTCCCTCCAGGCACTGGGTCGTTGGCTTTCTTAAAATGTTTCGGGAAGCGTAAAGGTGTAACCCGGAATGGGCGATAAAAATGGCTGCGACCATCAAGATCTGGAAGCATCTCCTGCTTGCATGGGTCAATTAGTCGAGGGCAACAATAAAAATAATGATTGCTCTCTCCCTTCCCGAGTTTAAATAACGTTTAAAAATAGAAGCTACCGGAAGTAATGATGATTCCTCTTCCGTAAAGATTGCTCATGTTATATGGTAAAGAAAACTTTGCATTGAGAATTAATATTGTTTTCACCGAATTTAGCAGCCTTCTTGCGCAATATTTTTGCGAGTAATATAGCTACAGGGTTGGATACTTCCACGTGCGAGAATTATGCGCATTAATTTATCAGACGAGATTAATTAAAGCACTCTGGTAACCGGAAATTCGGAGAGTCGTAATGGAAGAAGTTGCTAAGCTCCCTTATAATGAAAAAAAAGCGTTCGTTAAGGTGACGTTAAAATTCAAATTCTACAGAGAGAGTTTGACTTTGACGAATTGGCGAATTTGATGATCTGTATGTGAAGATAATAAAACGATTATGTCCGTGAGTCTGAAATTAATTTCTTAAAAAATAAATCTCTAATTCAACTATTTGTTTTGTTCTTAATTTTAATACTCCTTAGAATTTAAAACATGATAGTATTTTGCTTCCAGTTAAATTCATAAAAAATGTTTTTATGGTCTACCGTTGGGAATGGATCATATTTATTTTTTTTTAATTATCCGGAAATACAGAATTCAGCATAAAATTAATTTTCTCATCGATAATTTCCACATTATTGCCCCAAACTATTAGCCATATAGATATTTCATACTGAAATAGATTCATATTTTGCATATGGTAGGTCATGTCGTATATAGAACATATTTTATTTTTTATCTTAAATATTGATACATTTTTTGCCCGAGCACGAGTTTGGGTGGCTGGAAGCTAAAACTGGTATATTTTCATATTAACTTTGGCCGGGATCCTTTCAACACCATCCTTCAATTTACGAGGGTGAGGGTATATAAAGTGCAGATCATATCTGTGTAAATGACTAAAGTATTTCATGGTTTACTGCCGTCTCTCTGAACCCAGCTATAAGTTTCCATAGAGTAGTGAACTACAAGTTCTTTGCCCGATTGTCATGCTTTTTCAAAGCAATTCCAACTAGTTTACATACCTGATATATGTATAATGGCTACAGGGTTCTGGGCAAATAGAAAAAAGTCGAAGACGAATCTAACTGATGCGTCTATTGATGATTAATTCAAGATGATCACGCATAATTGAATAGTAGGTAATTACAAATACTTAATAAATACACGTACTTATCAACATCAGTTAGGTACTTGAAAATACGATCAGTATTAAAAATTATAATTAAAAGGAAAGACAGATGAATAATGACAGAAGACGGTGCTGAACGACTAAGTTTCCAGTGTCCAAAAACTGCATATTTGTCGTAATAATGGAGTTTAATAAAAGCGAATACTGTTTGAAACATTAACATCCTTGGAAGTTACCTTTGTTATCAGTGCAGCGAAAGTTTTCATACACCATTGTCATTCATAAGAATAACATGTACTTTACTCTCAGTTGAGATTATAGGCTTATTGCAGATATATTTATTCTAAATATTCCAAATTGATCGCATTTCATTGCTGGCAAAATAGTGATTTTTCACCGGCGAAAAATTCATAACTACAGATTTTAATACACAAAATTAATTTCATTTGCCAATTTATTTTGGGAGAGAAAATATTAAGGCTAGGAAATAAGTAATTTCAAAGACTGAATATTGCGTGTTAATAGATAGGTTTTGACGCAATCGGTTCTGTAGAATGTTGAAGAATAATCATAATCATATGTACTTAATTTACATTGATTTATTAAGTTTCAAAATCTATTGAGTGTTTGTAAAATTCTCTTGATTAGCTCATCTTATTGAAATATGCTGATAGCCTTTATTCCAAGCATACTTTATCTTTATCCGACCATATCGTTAAAATTACCGAAAATTGAAAATCTCGTGCGTTGAGCCCCATTTTTTAGATATTTAAAAATATTAGTAATTACATGTTATCCAACGCATCACTACGCAGTTATGCCATAATGCGGTGTCGAATGTAGCCATTGAGGGATTACATCTTTGTAATATATATTTTATCGTAACTCAGGTGTCTCAGGACTTAATAAAAAAATAAAGAGATTCGAATTCAGCGCAATACAAACACATTATGTATCCACGTTTGGCCGCATCACTGCCCGCGTAGGTCAATAAAAAATATCAAATAAAATAATATAAAAATATAAAATAATATAAAAATATAAAATAATAGGTAAATAAAATATATCTCCTTTTCTTTTGGATGATAGTCATCTTTATATAAAAAGATTGAGATGCAATGAGATACATTGATATAATAATTAAAGCACAAGTTAGGGACTAGAACCAAAATATGGATGAAGAATTAAACTTTCTGTCCATATTCTGTTCACCGTATATCGTATGTCACTCGAAAAGATAAGAAAACGTCAGAGAGAAAATTTTGATGTTTTTTATCCATGCTTGGAATACGGACACCATAGCAACCGCAATTATCACTGGCGGCGAATTTTTTCTGAATACTAATGTGTATAGAGTCTTTTTATTGACTTAAAGGAATATTCACGAACATTTTCAAATCTTCCCCCTCTTAAATTGAATATTAACTAGCTTGAAAGCCGTTCTTCAAGCATGAATTACTTTTAGGTATATTTATTTGTTTAAAAAATAAAAGCAAATTTAATATAACCTAAGTGCTAAAGTAAAAGTAAGGGGAAAGTTATGAGCTGACAAGATCAAATTTTTTTAATCGCAGCGACTAGGCGAATATAAAGAGATCAATTTGTTATCTGCGTAGCTAGGGACACCTATTAGGCTTTTATGAGTCGCTGGATACTCGTATTCATGCAGTTTGACTTCCGCATTCAACACGAAACATTAGATATACTCTGCTTTGGAGCTAATTGTTTGCCTTCTAGTCCATTTTCGTCTCATTCAAAAAGGAATACAAGACTGCTGATAGTATCGGACAGCTTTATATGGTCGATGAACTCACTGTATGGATAATTATGAACAGGAAGTGCGAGTATATAAACGCGAATATGCCCACACCCGACTAAATATTAGAAATTTGTGCATACGTTTTGGACAAGAACTCAGCTTTTACTTGAATAGAAACTGAAAACCTTTTTCTATGAACGAAATACTTTTAAAATTTTGAAGTTGTAAAAGAATTAAAAGATATGTTCCATAAAGATACAGATATACCAGTCCCTACCGCAAATCCGGCTAGCATAACGAAGTCAGTAAAACTTTGGCAATTAGTAGGTATGCATTTTCTCCATTTGTTATATCAAACTCAGAACTACTATAAGACGTAATAACTCTAAGAAGGGAAGGAATATTTCCCAAGCATAATTCAAACTGGGAATGCTCATTGCAGACTTGATGCCAAACTTCGTGTGTGTCTTTGACATCACCTGGTCCCAAGATAAAAAACGGTCTCCTATGCTTTTGGTAACCTGCGTAGCTTTATAAGGTGCCTCAAAGTATACTTTTTTCTCTTTCTATGAGGTTGACCTGGTTGGATGAAGTTACCCGAACTCTCTTAACTTTTGAATATTAAGGCCAATATATTTGGTCGAGACTTTCTTCATTGAATTTTTAATTAAATTTTTGGCAGGCGCCGTAAACCCGTCAAGCTTTATAAAATGGCAGAGATGGGCTTTGCTGAGGTCTTTTTTCGATTTTCGCGACGCACTATTTGTTGAACAGCTTATGACAAGAACCCACATATTACTTAAATAAAAAAGTGACGATAACCAGAAGTTTCATTTATCAATCCGAAATCAATTCTGAATCGATATCATAACCCCAACGAGAGTAAACTGAACGCTGAGGCGCTTAAAAAATTTCTTGAATTGAGGAATTCCTTATAATGCTTTGCACTACAAAAAAAACCATGTGAAATTCGTTTTTTTTGCCGGAAATAATAGCTTAGCCAATTAAATACTATCTTTCGTCAGAGGTCAATACTATGATAAAAATAAAGAATAAAATTCGTGATCTCAAACTCAAAATTTAAACTAAATATCATTCGAAATTGGTGTAAAATAAGGGAAATGATTATGAATATTGCATTAAAAAGTATGACTGATGATACTGAAACTCAAACGTGGGTAATACACTATACTAGTTTTGAAAATTGCCATTATAAATCACCCACTTAGTTATCTCGTCTTAATCATCATTACTCTCATAAATTATTCATTGTATTTTCTTAATTTTTCACCAATCACTAAAATGCATGTATAAATTAAATACAACTCAAAAGAATTGAGTACCAGCTATGAGCGAAATTTTTGGTGTTTGAATAGTTGGAGGAGCACGCTTTTTTTAAAATTGATGCACTGTGATTAAAATTTATCTTAAGATCTAAAAATGCGAGCGCCGTTTTCCGAGAGGTAACACGCAATTTAGAATTATATGAAGACATTAATTGCCATAATTATGAATTAATTAATTCAATATACTTACTTTTGAAAGAAGAATATGCGTTAGAATATTTTATGTAGTACCTATTAGTATTGAAGTATGGCAAAGCTCCAGCCACACGATGAGAATCTAGATTTAAATATACGAACTATTCAGCAAGCCGTTACAAGGGCTTGAGGCAGAGTGTGTTCGGTCATCAGCCATTAGAATAATTAGTAGTTTTATTATGCAGAAACTCTTTCTAGCATTTTCTTCCGAGTAGTTTGTATGTATCATGTTTTTACCCGGTTGGCTAACACGATTGTGCACGCGGTGTTTTGTTACTGTTATGATATCGAATTTTGAAAGGGGAAAACTATTACTAAAACGGTTTGCTTGTCAGTTACTTTCCATCAACTTTTCACTGTAGCCTGGCCAACCAACTAATTGCGTTGCTATAATTATTCCCTATCTGTGAGTATGAAACTAATATTAATAAATTATAGGGTTGACACCATTGGAGAAGTGTTTATGCATGCAAAATTGACCCAAAATATTTCATCAGTCTGCACTTATAGTTATATTGTTTGATCGCAGCATTAAAAGTGTTAAAAACCGTATAAACTTAAATGTATTAAACCATTAAAAAATTTGGAAGGCTTGAAGCTATGACTATCCTAACTCATCACCGATAATGCTTACTAATAAATTCCTAATCAAATATTTAGGAGACTCTTGCGAAAACACTGCGGCAAGCATTTTTATCTACTCTTGTCCCCCCAAAAACCCCAGCCATCACCTGAATCGACGCTGACTCATTGTTGCGCTTCCGTTCAATAGTTCGGCAATTAAAAATAGATTTACAGGGGCTTTGTGCGAAGGGAAAACACATTTTTGAATGGATGAAACAACGCCTGAGCTTTGTTTGAAACGACCATTGAAAGGCTTGGGCCTATACAAGCTCCACTCGGACGGGCCGACTCCTGTAAACAAAAAACAAGAAACTAAGGCCCGCGCTTTTTTTTTTAAAAAAAAAGAACAAATCGAAAAAATGTGCCGAAATTCTCCGACAATCGTTTCACGGGCCCACTCGAGGGAACCCCTTCAGCCCCTGCCAACGCCCCCGCTTTCGCCAACCCCACACTCGCCCCTTGCCTTGCCACCCCTTCCTCCCTACGCGTCATTTCCCCTCCTCGCAATTCGCATCCACGATAAAAAAAAGAAAGAAGACACGATCCATCCATCCTCCTTCCACACCGCGCCATCCCCTCTTCGCGCGCGTCCCCCGCCGGCCCCTTCCCCCTGGGGGCGCGGGGGGGGGGGGGGGGGGGGGGGG
>LYUA01000235.1:237003-247824 GCA_002093875.1 Calopteryx splendens | reverse complement strand
GGGGGGGGGGGGGGGGGGCGGTCGGTAGCCATGAAGGGGGCATCCTTTCGTCTCCCTTAATCCAAGGCTCGTTTTGATGCCACCGCGACAAGCCTCCCCAGGGAGCGATGTTTGCCCGAAAAGAGCCCGCGGTTCATGAGACGGAGATGGAGGAAATGAGAGTGGGGAGAGAGGAATGGGGGATGATGAAAAGGAGGATCGGGGCGAAGGGGATAGGGAAAGGCCGAAGAAGGGCATGGAGACGAGCATGGAGGCAAGCATCCAGGGAGTGGTTAACTCCTATTAAAAGATGATGGGGAGGAAGGAAAAAAAAGTATATACGTTTACGGAAAGGGCGACAGATGTGAATTCAGAGGACGGATACAGAGAAACGGAAAAGGGAAAAAAACGTTAAGATAGCGGAAGTATGAGGGCATAGATTTCGGACGATTTAAGTATTTAGAAAAAGATTCGGCATAATTTTTCTTTCACTGCAAAGGCACTATGCATCGGTATATTGGTTATCTGCGGTCAAGCACCGAGTTAATTCTTTTTTTCGATCACTTTAAAATTTGGCACTAGATGAGGTAGGTCATCTGTAATGTCATTGGATTACGTTTATCCTTTGATGAGATTCTTCCTCAGGACTAGAATTACATATGTGACTAAAATTCTCTTACCTCATTCTTAGTTCATTTAATAATCACGCTTCATAAGTAAAAATAATACTACAACCTAATTGAGGCTTGAGACTAGTAACTGTTGAGAAAGTACTTTAATCTAGAGAATATTATAATGCATTGAGCCAATGTGCCGACTTTAAGTGTGCAGGAAAAATTATAAAACGTCCCTCAGAAGTGGTAGCAATCCACTTTGTAAATTGGTGCCAAAATTGAAGGTGTCAGAGTATCAATGCCATGAATTTGATGATTCATTGAAAAAAAACAGATTATAGTTGCTTATTGTGCTCGAAATTCAATTTTCATGATCAAAATAACGAATAATTCATTTAAAATAATTTAATGTGATAATTGAAACTAACTTCATGGTTATATCAAAAATGGAAAAATATTGTAGCATGTATTACCCTAAATATAAACATAAATGGAAATCACGTAGAGCAAGTAAATACATTATAGTACTTTGGATGCAGGATCAACGACACATTAAATCCGCCAGTAAAATTTCGGAATAGAACAGAAAATAAACTAGAGCAACGTTCAAAATAAATATATTAAATTTCCATGAAGTTTTTAATGCACGGATGCACAATATTTGGAAGGATAGTTGGCTTCGCTTTTGGTGGTGAGTTTTGTATCACATGGTTTACCCGTACGCGATCCCTCTCGAGTGCATAATTATGGGCTGAATATGCAACTACTTAAACGTTAGCTTATTCTCAGAGTCCGATACCGGCTCGGAGTCGGAGCTGAACTGGGTACCCAGGTGGATTTTGTGTGTATTTATAAAAAAATATTCATGAATCTTTTTCAAAAGAAGTTAGTTTTTGTGATATGCCTAATTATTGCTCTAGAATTTGTGCACCATATGAATATTTCGAAATACTAAAACCTTGATAATAACAAACAAAAAATCTAAACTTCTCTGATAGTAATGACTTGAGATAACTAAGGGGAAACTTGTTATTGAAATAAAAGTATTGTACAAGAATTTGAAGGGACGAAAACCTCAATGTTTCATTTTGCTAACATATTTCTATATTAACAAATATCAATATTTCTTTGGTAGAAGATAATTGATATATGTGACTATTGAGATTTATTTTTGTGATAATATTGTTGTAGAAGAATTTGTACCAGCTAAAACTGCTATTACAAAATATTAGCATATTTCAATACAGACTAAAATTATTTTTTCTTTGGTAATAGTAAATTGAGATACATGAAAATGGAGTTGCGTTTGTGTTAACATTAATGTACAAGAATTTTCATACGCTAAACCTTTAATTACTTCAATTTTTATGTTAACAACAAAAATAAATTAGTTTTTAGGTACTTCATTGGTATTTGAAAGTGAGGTTAGAACTATCATTAGAACTTTCGATTTACACCTGCAATAATGTAAAAAGGCTATGGAAGGGGAAACATGAATTTTTCCAGGGATTGAAAACTGATCCTCTAACCATGTTCACTCACTCCTTTACCCTGTAGTAAAGAATGCTATGACGTTCATAGATTGAATTAGGCCACCGGGACAACTGATTGTTTCCTGCCTATTCCCATAGTTAATTTATGCAATACTTATAATTAATATCCAATAATATACCATTCTAATGTCCCCACTTTTAACAGATTCCATTGCGTACATAAAGACAAAAACCTTTGCCTAGATATATTATAATTCTATACGTCAACACACCACATACACCGCATGAAAGGAGCAGGTTTATAACTAAAAATAATTTATTCTTTAAAAATATAGATAATAAAGTGATCTATTTAAGTTTTATTCATAAAAATAAATATGAATGAATGAAATTGAATTAATTTTCAGATATTTCGTGGTAGTTCAGTAGTTAGAGTGCTAGGCTACTGACCAGAGGGCCCTGGTTCGATTCCGGGTGACGCTTCTTGGAACCCTAAGAAAGTGGGTTCGACACATGGTGAATAGCACATGGTCCTATAGGACCCTTTCCACAGGTGGTACAGGAAAAGGAACTGGTCACCCTACCCTGATGTGTGAATTTCGCACTCCGTTGGGCTTAATACTGGGTGAGCTCACCTACAAAACCGATCTTCGGGTTGATTAGTGTGATTGATTGTGATTTTCGTTCACCCAATATAAAAGTGTATTATTACAGGGTGAACGTCAGAGAAAGATCATTATCAGAGTGCCATAACATCTAAATTCTATTAAACGTATAATTAATGTAATTGAAAATATATTTATCCTAATATTATTTCCAATGGAATAAAAATTAAACAATGAATATGCCTAAAAATAAGCTGTTAAAATTAGTTGAAATAAGAAAATTAAGGAAAGCAAGTAAACCCCAAGAAGTCATTCCTGACTAATTCCGATTTTTAAACTTTCGGACTTTATATCTTTCATTTTTTTAGAAATAAAATAGCATTCCAACAAATCTAATAATAGTCCAAATTCATTAATTCAGGCTCAGGTTTCGAAAAGTACTTTAAAATTATGGGAACATCGTTCTCCCAAAATAATAGCATTAAAAAAATCATTCTCTCGTTTGATTTTTATTCTTTCTCATTTTCAAATATACTTTGATTTGAGCAGTGCCTTTTATGAAAGGCCAAATCAAGATGTTTAACAGGCCTCATGATAAACTCAATTTTCAATTAATATATTTTTCATTTTATTACAATCAAATCGAAATGTTTTGATTTGTTTATACTGCCATCACAAAAACCTAGAAATATAATATTAATACTGCCATTTTCGTATATTATTCTATTAGAATAAGTGCGCCTTTAACCTCACGTTGTGCCATAAACTACGTCAGTTTGATTCTAATTAATTCCGAAACATATATAGTTGAAATACATAATGCATTATTTCTATGTACTTTCTATATTATTTATTATAAGGATGAATATAAAAAATAATAAACCAACCATTATTGCTTCTATGGATTTGGATAACCTTTTTTCATCGGGTACTGGAATATAGAGCTACGAATCCTAAAAAAAATTGGAATTTACTGCATCGGTAAAGCAACAGGAGATTGATACTCGCCCTATGAAGTGAGCATGTAGAATTGCTCATCATCACTCTTGATCTTTAGTCTGTACATTGAAAAGACAATGTGAATAAGAAAAAGGAAAAAGGTGACATGTGAACACACGGATAAAGGTTAAAAATACTGTAACTTATGGAGGCCATAGCATAAAAGAAGAAGAAGAAAGATCAGAGAAGAATAATAGCCTGTAGGGGAAGGTGGTGAAAAGGTGATGCCTCAAGATAAATGGAAATAAAAATAAAGTAATCCTGTAATTCCGAACAAAACTTGAGAAAGACAAATACAAGAAGGACAATAGATTTTTGATAGGTATATGAAGCAATATCACCAGCGATGAATGAAGGAAGGGAAACAATTCAAAGGCAGATGATTGCAGTGGAAGACGTCTTTCTACCTGAAGGAGCGCCAACTTCACTTTGTATCTTACCCTCCAGGCTACCGCGGGGTCGTGTAGGAGGGGGTCACCAAGTATTGTCAGTGTAATTGAACATCATCGACAATCCGCAGAATTTCCCTTGCGGAACGTACAATTTTTTTGCGTGTTTTCTACAGTTGAAATCACGAATTGTGTGATGATTAAAGAATTTTTTTAAATATCGATCTGACCCTCCCCATGGACCTTGACGTGATGGAGGGGTTTGAGTATTACGATGATCCATATAGCTGTGCTGGAGGGAGCAACCGTTGTTGCCCCTGATAGAGCGACCCATGTTGGAAGGGCAGGAGTGGGAAGGAAGGTACTCCACGCAGAGTCACTGTTTCCTTGTGAGGCGGTTACAAAGGCTTTGATCCCAGTTGCAACCTAAGTGATGGCATCACTTAATAACACCACTGAGAAAAAAAACGGACACCACCTCACATATCTCTACAATATCTATCAAGCACATATGATGGCCACAAATAAGTAAATAAGGGGGTGCCTTGCCCGGCAGATGAGGACACTGTCGTAATCACACGAAATACTTCCACAACCGAAACGACGGCAGCAGAAGGAAAGACTCCGAATAGGAATGTGACTGCCAGAATAGGGACTTGGAATTTTAGGAAGATGAGGACAGATATGCTAGAAAACATAAAACAGGAAATGTAGGAGGAAATAATAATATGGCAGGAGTGTGCGAGGTGAGATGGAGAGAATTATTGGAGTGATAGTTACAGAGTAATTTTCAGCGGAGGGGAAGAGAGCCAGCGTAAATTAGCAGTGGAATTGAACGAAAAAGTAGGAAAAAGAGTAGTAAATATAGACCAGGTGAATGATGGAATAATATGTAATGGCAGAGATTAAGAGGGGACCAACGAACCTGCCTCTAGTTCAGGTTTATATGCCGATAAGTAACCATAGGGAGGAAAAGGTAGACAGTATATACGCCCATATAGAGGAAGGGATTTAGGGTATTTATGCAGGAAAACATTTGATAGGGATGGAAGATTGGAACGTGATGGTGGATGAAGGGAAAGATGGGAATGAGGAAGGGAGTATGGCTTAAGAACAAGCAAGAATGCGGTGAAAAAAGAATAGAATTTTGCAGAAGGGAAGGCTAAATTGTGACTATTACCTGGTTTAAACACCAAAACAGACGTAGGTACACGTGGAAAATGTTGAGAGATTGAAGTAGACTTCAGCTGGATTGCAATATTGTTAGACATAGATTTAGGCACGGCGTCATCAATTCTCATATCTTCCCGGAAGTGGATGCGGATTCAGGCCATAATTTAGTGCTCATGAAATATATTTAATATATTTAATATGTACAATTCATAAATAAAAGTAAAAGAATAAAAAATGGAATCGGGATAAGGAAATGTAATTTAGAGGCATAAGCTGTGATGAAAGGAGCGTAGCAGCAGAAGGCAGAGAAATCTGAGTGACGAGGACGGAAGGAAAAGAAGAAAGATCGGAAGTACGAAAAGAACCGATAGCAAAAAATGAAAAAAAATAAATAGGAAAATCAAACAGAAAAAGGATGACAAAAAATTGATTTACAGAAGAAATGATTAGGAAGATATATGAGAGAAGGAAGTGAAAGGATTTAAACACCAAAATTAATTAAATATAAATACGAAGAGATAAATAATAATCAAAGGAGAGAAAAAAATAAGGCGAAACAAACGTGTTGGAAAGAGTAATGTGAGGGACAGAGTTCACAGAGACAATAATTGGTTACCTAGCACAGGAAAGCGAAAGCACTGTCGGGGAAATAAGAAAGATAAATCCAAGCACGCTATCAGAGATACGCCAGGAAGAGTACTAATCAAATTAGAAGAGATTCAGGCAAGACAGAAAGAAAAGATAGAAAAACTATATGGTAAGGATATACAAGGTTATATGTATATAAGGTTGGGCCAGTAGATTGAAACATAGAGAATATTATGTCGAGGAGGATACCTTAGGTTCAGGCATATTAGACAGCGAGATAAAGATGGCAAAAAAGGAAATGGTATCAAACAAGGCTGCGGTGTCAGATCATATCTCTAAAGAATTACTCAAGGGTTTCAAAAAAAAAATAAAAGGAAGTGTTTCTATTGGCTCATTCGTAGCATGTATGAGAGGGAGGAAGTTGGTAAAACACTTCCTTAGAATAGTATTAATTTCTATTTGAAAAACGTATAAGCTGTTGTATACCATGACTATAGGCCCATAAGTTTTATTTAGTTAAAATTTAGCTCATAGGGTATTTATAAAAAAGGTGGAAAAGATGGCAAATGATTCATTTAGTGAAGATTAGTTTTGATTTAGAAAGGGCATGGGTACGCGTGGTCCCATATCAGTTATGATGCCACCCATTGAAAGGAACATGGAATAATGCCAGAATGTATTTTTTTGTTTCGTGAATTTCGAGAAGGCGTTTGATAGAGTACATTGGGGAAAACTAATGAATGCATTGAACAAAGATAGTTGTGGATTAGAAGAATAGGAAACTTTTCCGAAACCTATATATGTTTCATACCGAATAGATGAAGGGAGAGGATGGAGAAACAGGGTGAGCAGTGACAGGCGGAGATGTAATACAGGATTGTGTGTTATGACCCTTGCTTTTCAACATATACGCGGAAGAAATGTTAGTGAGGCATGAGAAGGACTGGTGGTAGAAATGGAAGTAGGTGGGAACCTGATCAAGTCGGTCAGCTTTGCGAATGATCAAGCTTTAATTAGGCAGTTAGCCAAGGAGTTGCTATCGTTATTCAGAGAATACAAGAATCAGTGTGATCGTTATGGGATGAGAATCATTGAGAAGAAAAATAAGGCAATGAGGTTCTCAATAAATGTGAAGGCTAAGATAGTTTACACGTTGGGGGCATAAAATAGAGCCATTTAGGCACCTATTTAGGAAAATTCTTAGAACAAGGTTGGGAAATTAGTAGGGACATTAAAAGAAGAATAGAATAAGACAAAATGATTTTGTGACCAGGAGGGAGTTGATGACAAGGAGGTTGAATAAAGGGGAAAGAAAAGATTAGTGATTACTATAACATCGAACGTTGTAGCACACGGCGAGGAAATTTGGTCTTTAAGGAATGAGACTAGGCAAAGGTTGGAGGGTTTTGAGATGTGGTTGCGGAGGAGGGTGAAATAAGTAAAATGGAAAGAAAGGAAAACAAAAGAAAAAGTTCTAGTCTGGGTAGGGAAGAAAGAAATCTGTTGTAAGAAACTCAAAGAAGGCGGGAAAAGTATGTGATAGAGGGGAGAATGTTGAGGAAAAGAGGTAGAGATTGGAAAATATTAGTTATGATGGATGGAATGAAGGCGCACAGAATGTAGGCGTTGTTGAATAATGGTTTTGCTTGTAGCATAGGGTGTTTTTATGCTAATGCCAAGTTAGCCGTAAAGTGGTGGTGTCCATCAAAAAAACTACAATAACCAGTTGGCTACCACCAATAATATCTACATCCACATACTATCCTGAAGCAGCCGAGAGGGCATGTGGCATGGAGTGTTAGGCCACCAGCAATTAATGGAGGTTCAATTAATATTGCCATTAGCTACTAGAATCCTTTCACACTCGGGATGCTAAAGCTGGTGTACGTGTTCCTTACTCTTATAGCAGCGAATTGTGCGAAAGGGAAAAAGGATTCCTTAAGTCTATCTGATAGGCAGTCAATCTCTCTCAACTTCCCTTCGTGGTACGTCTACAAATTTAATTCGGAGGTAAAATGATTCCTTTAGTTTTAGCGTTAAACTCCAACGATTTGTATCTTTATAAGAGTTTAAAACGTGCATGCAATCTTCGTGCTTCAAGTGAGTCCTATTTAATGCTATCCAACAACAATGTGACTCTCTCTGTTCGTTCATAACGATTCTTCACGAAAAGGTTAGCTTTCCTCTGTATCCTGTTTATTTCCAAGATTAGCTGCTTCTGCGCCGGGTCCCAAATGCTCGAAGCGTCCTCAAGATGAGGTAAATCTTGCGCGAAATAACTTATCTCCTTACATTTTTCATTTGAATATTTTCTCACTACGCGTTTGACGAATCCAAGTTCCCTCAATGCAACAACGCTTGGTGTTGCATTGAGATTGATGGTCTTGACGTGACCCCGTGTTCGGTCCGATATTAGAGTGACTCCTAGGTGTTTTAATTGGTCTGTTTTGCTTGATCTGTCGGTTCTTGATTCTTCCGATTTGGGAATTTCTTCGATAAATGAATCATACTAACGGCGAATAATACTTGTCCAGATATAAGGAAGCAAGCCATTCAAGCTTGGATGAGGAGTTAAGAGATGAATGATAGGACCTGCTGGAAAAAAGAAGATTGGAAGATATGGAAACATGGCGTTTCAGAAGAATGGTGAAAAATACGAGTCTCGTAAATGGCACCGAATTAAAAATATAAGTACTTTGAAGAGTGGGTAAAACTGAAGCTCAATTTGAAGAAGAAAACTAATTGGAAGCGTAAATTAACATGAGTGAAGGAACAATTGAGGGGAGTGAAACAGAACGATGAAGAGGACTGCGCATCCAGGCTACGGGTCTGTCTCGATATTCTCGATGTTCCGTGGTGGGCCTGAGCGGGCTGGGCGACTTAACTTTGTCCTGAGTCCGGCTCAACTTAAAGAAGGTGTCTTTGACGTGACTTTGTTAACTAAGAGACCCGAGAGGAAAAGTAAGCCCAAAAGAAAATTTCAATCCAACAACGCCTTCTTTCAAAGGGGATATTGGGTTAGGGAGGGAACATCGGTCTTGAGAATGTTTGCCAACATATTCCTTCTTCGTCCATAGAGGGGAGGAGGAGCCATCACCAAATGAGAAATGATAACGTTCTTGATTATCGTCTTATTGTCAATGATGAGCATAGCTTATTTTTCCTTAATGTTACTATTTTATTGAATGTTTTACAATGATCGCAAAATTTTATTCATGCAGAAAAGTATCTCTTAACCTAGGTGTATGCAAGTTGTAGTAGACCGGATTGCGGTTGTAGACCTCAAAAGTAAAAGGGATGTGTTGAAGAAATATTTTTTTTCAACTGTACTTCCGATAAGGACATAGGGTATGTACAGTATAGAGGATGTAATGCTTTCTTTAGGGTAAGCAGTAGATCTAAATCCCGGGATTTCATTCCTTATTAGATGGTCCTGCATGAAACAGTGACATTGCATTATTTTTCACCTTTAAGTCTCAGTGCGACCTAAGGAAGGCACCATAAGAGCTGCATGTTGATTTCGGATCTTGTGTCATTCGACATCGTTGAAGGTACATCGCTTACGCAATTTGCAAAGACACTAGTAAAAATAGAAATTATGTAATGAAATGAGGACGTTTCGTAACTTATATTCCATTATTCCACAATATCTCGTCATGGTAAATTAAATACTTAGTTCTTTTCAACAGAATTTTATTACAATTGTCTTAATTGTGGCTTAAATCGCGGTGCGTTATTATAAAGACAATAGCGGTAATTTTCCTTTATAGAAGAGGAGGAATTATGACAATATCAGGAAAAATATTCAAAATCAGTTTAATACATATAGTTTTAAAAGCGACATTTTACGCAATTAATTAAGTTACAGACCAAAGTGCAAATATTATATCTGTTCTAAAAATGTAGAAAAGACAACTTTTCAGCTCATTTGCTGAACATAGTACAGACATACCGACTTCCAAAGATTTTTATTAAATATTTCATAGAAATTTCTCACATATATCGAACTCAGCAATGGTACAAAAGCTCTTGCTTATTTTTTAACAAAGTGCATCAGTAAAGCCGTTATACAAAACAGTGAATTAAGAGAGTAAAGCATTATTTCATCTATTGATGTAATTTATGAAAATATCGAAGTTAAAGTGTTGGAACCAACTCTCTGTAATTTTGGTAATCCGAGCTATTAAACGATCGTGGAGAAATTGAGAGACTTGAATCTGCAAAAAGAGTCACTGCAGCTGTTCATTCATTTCTTGGAGCCATTTACGTGTGCCTCCCCTGACATTGAATCCGAGAATAAACCTGCGTTACCCCTAGTGTTGTCCATTAAATTTAAAGGAGCTAATTTTCTGAAGCTTGAAGTGAGAGATTATGAATGAATCTGAATTTTTTGGCAATGATATATGTGACTATGTTTAGATATTGCGTGCGAAAAATTTAACCTTCAAAGAGTAATTGGGTTGCGACACTTTAATGGCTAAAGTTTCGACAACTTCGTATGCTGAGAGGAAGTGAACCAAATCAATTTTTTATTGACGCACGAAACATGCAAAAACTTGTTCAGAAATTAATCATTGCTGCGTATTAACCTCCAAAGAGAGAAAGGAATAATCGTATCGATTCTTTCTTAATTTTGGTTCCTGTGAGGGTGCTGAGTAGTCTGAGGATTATCTCATGACGATGAACTGGAATAATACGTGAAAAGAGACACTTCAGAAGTATAAAGAGATGGTATATTAAATTGGTGGAAGAATCATAAATTTTTCTATCGCTGTAAATTTTTGCAAGACTTGTGCCATGCATTCCTTCTGGCTGTGCGTCGAATGAGCACAACTTCAAAACTGCGGGACTGGCGTGTGATGACCGTCGAACTGCTCTGAAACCCTAGATCCTGGACGCCAAGGCTTTTCGTTGTTCACCACCGTCCAAGCAGCCAATGGAATGCACATAAAAACCGATTTGCTTACATACGTATATAAAT
>LYUA01000235.1:165973-182127 GCA_002093875.1 Calopteryx splendens | reverse complement strand
TATATATATATATATATATATATATATATATATATATATATATATAAACGTTGAAACGCTCATGCACAGAAAATGTATAATTTTTAATTAAGCTAAGGATTTTTCAAGTTAACAGGTGAGATGTTATTAAGGTTCAAATCCAGTAAAACCTGAGGAGCCCAGAAAAACATTTTGATTAATTATGAAATCGTTTCAGACATAATCGAAAATAAATCGTTAAAACATCTTGCTACGTGATATTTTGTTAGATAGCTCCGTATAAACTTCCAAAAAATGATTATTCGTGTATCCCACGGATTATTGTGTGTGATGACATTTTTAAAATGACCTTTAGCCTTTAGTTTTCATAAAATTCATTTGCAGCTATATAGTAACCTCAAGCTTTTTAAGAGGAGCCTTGTTAAGAGCTAACATGCATATCTATAGATGAAAACACAGCAATGTTGAAAGTTAACAAACTTATATTTTTCTAAAAAGATTTACAATGCAATCATAATGATTCGTAATCTACCGGTTTAGGGAGGTCTCTGATGGACACTCCTAAAGAAACCCTTTCTTCATTTCTACATACTTCAATGAAATCAGTGAGCAGGAAAATGAATAAAAATAGTTAGTGGCCACCAAATGATTGGGGAAACTGCATTTGATGTCCCTAGTAAGAGAATGGCCGGACACAACACAAAGACAAAAACAATTTTATTTTGAATGCAATTTAGTCTATTAAACTTTGCCAGAATGCGATAGGAAATTTCTCAGGTAGTTGCCAGGAAAACATAAAATAAATGTCCAAAATATCTCACCATCTTCTCAAATTGATCCTGAAACAATACCACGACTATGCATACATATACAACGTGACGGAAACTAATCAGAACTGAGCAAACCGAACCAATCCAGATTCCCCCCACTCAACCATCCCAGAGCAAACCTTGGGAACGAAACTTAATCAAACCTCAATAAACAGCGCCGGAATTAACGAAAACTAAAATCCTAGCCAAACACGCGAGAGTATTAATCCTCGTCTGGTTAAAATATTATCAGACCATACCAGGCATTACCTTAAAAGAATTTCGAGCTTGGGGACGGAAAGGTGCATTCTTAGAAAATCGCACCTCTTCTTCATATCCCTCTCCCCAAAGATGCATGCGATTTCCAACGCCAGCATTGAACCCAACTTATGGAAAATTGAAGCTTGATCCGTTAAAAAAACAGAACATATTTAAATAGTATAACTATAATTCGCAATAGTCTTCTCACCGATAAAAAATAGAATACGGTATTAGTTCTGTATTCCTCCTATCAATCATCATTTTATTATCACTTCTCATTTTTCCAAAATTTAAAATCCACTTTTCTAATATGCATTTTTTATCAGGTCTCGGCGGATAGTTAGAGAGCATTTTATAATATTAGCAATTATAACTAATTATAACAATTATAACTAACATGATGAAGCAAACGAAATAAACTGTTTCAAAAGAATGTAAATTTTCAAAGGAATCTAATACTTTCAGGTAAAAATCTTAATCCCCTTCATTGGCATCCGAAACGCTCCCTATTTGTCTAATATATGACGAAAATTGATATACTCGAGGTATAATTTCCACCAGCTTTCATAATTTATTTAGTTCAGTTCATCGGGAATTAAGTTTGATTATCTTTAACTTTGGAAACCGAATAATAATGGCAATAGCCGGTTCTAAATTACATTTGTTATATTTGATGACATTTTTCTTCTTTTTTCTTTATCCATAGTTAAGGATTTCTCATAGGTCAACATATTATGTGGATGGTATAAAATGAAGTTCAGAATTTCGACGGAAAAACTCGTTCAGAGCTGAAAACGTTTTGACCATTCTGAAAATAATGATTCCCCGAGTGGATAGGCACATGACAGGAATTTGAAATTATCTATATTTTTTCAACGAATTTATTACCTTTTGGGCATAACCTACCAATTATATGAGACACAATTACAGGGAATTATCGATTTTATTGAATAAAAATTACTTATAAACGATGAATCCAGATCTAGGTGAACGATTTTTACGCTGTAATATTCTCACACTTTTATGCACAAAATTTGGTGTCTCCGTTAACGTTACTGTTTCGAAATTTCTTGCCGTTTCTTAGGCTATAATTCAAATTAAAAACGTATTGAGAAATTGCAATTATACAAACTTTTTGAGCCAATTTTCTTGCCAATATTTTTGAAAAAAGTTTGATTAATTTTACTTAAATAGGTATGTATTATTTCCACATTAGATTCCATTTTCATACCGGTGGTACACAACTTAGTACTGGTAGTATTACTACGCTTTGTGTACCACCGGCAGTATTACTACCTTATGAGTTCCGACTACGTACAAGTAATTTCTGCCGACCATCAAGGTAGTCATTACTACTTCTTATACGAATACGACATCAGTTACAAAACCAAAAGAAACATGAAGACCGTTCGCTGGCAATACCGTCATTTATAAGAACATACCCAGCCTTACTGAGCGCCAATTTCTTTCAATCGATCTACAAAGTACATATTCATGAATGGTATGAGAAATGTGGTTTAGAATTAAATACAAAGAAATGTACGGTTATGCTTTTCCTAAAAATGAGAGCAGACTAACAAATCGTCACACAATCGATGATGTTCCAATTAGCGCTGTTGGCAATGTAAAGTACTTGGGAGTCACCATTACACCGGACCTTACTTGTGGTAAACACATACGTAATACGCACCACCTTAAAGAAGCTAGCATTCGTGAAGCGCATAGTAGGAAAACATAGCGAGAAAAAAATAAAAGAGACATGCTATTTCTCGTTAGTTAGACCACACACATAATATGCTGCGAGCATACGGGACCTAAATAAAAAAGCATGGTTGTGAGAAATAAATAAAATACGGAGGATGGTAGCCCATCTCAGAAGTAACCGTTATGAGAGAACCCGAGATTGACGGGATTAATGTGTGATTTGAGATGAGAATCACTAGAGAATTGAATACTCAATGCTAAATTTAATGTATGTAAATATATTGTATAATTTAATAATAAACTGATGTAAATATACACCAGTCGTGTGATTTCGAATGCGACATAGAGGAAACAATCCAGCTTCTACGCTACATAGGCAACTCGGAAATTGATAATAAATTTAGAGAAATATCCAGTCGAGAAATAGCCAGCCAGTCGAGTCAATAGACTCAGGAATTCGTTTTCCGTCGCACGATCACAGCAGAAGGAGAGGAAAACACTAGACATCCATGCCCTCCCCCCCTTGACGGACTACCTTTCTCCTTCCCCTTTATTCACAACTGGTGTCCTAAAACCCCCTACCAGACACCCTTGCTACGACATACGGGACATTATGCAGATGTATTATGTCAAAATAAATAATTAAATACGTATTTGGTCTAAAATTTATTGTTGGATGACTGCAGAAATTATTTTTTAAACAAAATTACCTAGGTAGTCTTTTCTTTTTAAAAAATAATCTTAAAACTTGTAATTTAAAAGTACAATACCAATTCATCATGACCCAATTTTAAAAAGATACGCCACTTTGGTTACTATTAGTTTCCGAAAGAACCTTTAGTGAAAGATTGTGTCGTGCGTTTTATATGACTTAAAATGACGATATATCAACTGAAATTCATTTATAAATATCATGGACAAACAATACATTTTATCAGAATATTTCACAGTAATTTGACAGAAATTATTTGATTTAATTGTTAAGTTATTCAATACTATTACTTTAGTTTAATTTGATAGGTATAGCAAAATAATACTTTTTAATAGCAAAACAAGTTAAGCGATTATTAAGTGTTTGAAAAATTAGGAAATACATCCGGAGGAAAATGCTTTTTGCATTTAGCAAGCTGGAGTGGGCATACGGCTAGTGTAAGTGCAATGGATCGTTTTCCACAGTTGTATTACGAAACACAACGGCATAGCACTCCTTTATTTTCTCAGACATAATGACGAAAAGAGAAAAAAATTTATGGAAGGAATTACGAAGGCCATCAACTAGCGGAAAGCGTGTATATTATTGATGTACTGGTAACTCAGAGACAGCAGGTGCTGGAAGAAGTCAGTACAAGAGGATATGAAAGAATGAAGAGATTAGCAGATAGTAGCATAGTTTGGACAGCTGCTGAAAACCAATTCTCTAGGACTGATAGTCCTTGATGATGAGATTCATGTGGGAGATATCGATATAATAGGACCATAATATTTGCGTTCCAGTAAATATCACTAATTTAAGAATAATTTTAATTTACCTCATTATTATTTAAATACTTAAGTATTATCAAGGCATAAAGAAAGTATTGTGACGACTGACATCCTACTTAAAATAAGAAGAAAAAATGTTTAGTCTCAATAGATGAGTGATTACTGTGTGTAAGTGGTGAGTTACTGTGATGCATCGTGGACGATGATCTATTCCACCTAAAGCGAAAGTTTCACTTATTCTAACCAGAAACTCCGCCCCCACTACACCCTCGACGATCCATCGAACCTACGTTCGAATACGAATTTCACATGATTCATGAACAACTCCTTCAGATTTGCCCATCAAAGTCCATAACCCTTTCTCCATCTTTCTCTCTCTCTATAGATGTATACCTACTCAACACCTCCCAAAACGCATGATTTAGATTGGAGGGAGTGGTGGATTGCACAAACTGAATGGAATTGAGTTTCCTTCTCTCTCCCCCATTCAACTTGTCCTCTTGCCACTCCTTCCTCTCGCTCGTCTCGGAAATTCCTTCTTTGTTTCACCTTTTTCCTCCGCCTTAATATTCCCCCTTGACTCCTTTTCCTCTTCTTTTTCCTTTTCCTCTTCTCAGTCTTAAACCGTTTAACTCCTTCCATTTTCCTCTATCCACTCGCTCTCCCCCTCTCTCGTTTCTCCTGCGATCTCTCAAGTGTCTCTCTCGCTATTCATTTTTCATTTGTTTCCGCTACGAAACCCGCGGGGATAAGAGGCTGCTACCCCCTCGGCCCTCTTAAAAGGCAATTCCCTCTCTCCTCCGCTCCCCTCTCTCCTACCTCCACCAAATCTCCTTCCAGCCCCCAGTCTCGCCCTCCACCCCTCCTCAAACTTCAATTCCCACACACTACTATATTCTTCGTTTTTCTCTCAACTCCTTTATTTTCTGCATTTCCCCATAGATTGGATTTTTCAGAGTATCTCTACGCATTAATTAAGATATTTTACTTGACCGAACGCATAAGGTTGGTGTGGTGGTAATAACTACAGGTTTTAATGGAATTAATGTAATTTAGGGTGAAATTGTTTGGATTAAGGGAGGATCCTGAAAACTAGTAGACTTTTGAATAAGTTCTGGATAATACCTACAACCTTTTACCCTACACTACATCCTAATGCTTATAATTTCTGGCTCGGTTTAATTCCGTAAAAAATGTCTATACTATTCTTTCCACTTCCCTCCTTCTATTTTTCTTTCTATCACATATCCTAATTTATTACTACCTCTCAACTTCCGACCATTATTCCACTTTGTTGTAAGTCCACCGACTTATTTTTCCTTTACTAACCCTATCCAATATTTCTTGCATCCATCGCTCAATACAAATTTATTTTTCTCTCCGTTTCTCCATATTTCAAAAAGTTGTCCTTCAAGGCCGCGTTTTTCCTCGTAGATGTTCTAAATCCCACTGCTCTCCAAATACACCGCACTCCAAAAAACTACAATACATATTAAAATCTTGACTTATTTTCCCTGTCTCTAGCTAGTGGCCATATTAACTTTTCTTCTGCGGATATCGACAAGCGCTTCAACAATCTGTCTTCACATTTGAAAATGAATAGTAATTATAATTACAGTCCTCTCTTCATCCTCTAAAACTGTTACTCCATGGCCTGGGAGGCATTATTTCACCAAATTGTCTAGTTAAGTAAATATCTACCTATTATTAGCGGTCCCTCGTCACACCCACTCGGTGAGTGACACAGGATCCCCCGACGAAGGCTCCGTTGGGCCTTTGCAGCAGCCGTGAATTCGGTTAGTTGACCTTACATCCTCAAGCCACTTGCTCTTTTCCCTTCCTCCTATCGGAGTCTGCATGGTGTACGACACTCATAATGCGTTGCACAGGGGTCATTAATATTTGCTCAATCCTCCAAACATAATTTTTCTTCTATCGGGCCTTTTCCATCAGCAACGCTCCCTTTTTTAAATCTATACCCAATCACTCAGAGTTTACTCATTTGTATGCTATTCGCACATTTTCTCGATATTGATATGCGCCTTCTCTCAAATGCTACTTTTTTTGTATTACTTATATAACACAACTTTGTGCTGCTAGTACCGCTTTACGGCTGCTTCACCCCTATTTTTTTGGTTATTCCCAACACCTATAATTTCTGAATTTTTCTTTTTCAATGCTATCATCATAAAGGTTCCTGGCGTCCTTCATAGTTTTCTATTTAAAGCCTCTCTTTCAAAACTTTGTACCCTTCTCATCCTTTCACCTCTCCAATGCCTTTCATTATATTTAATTTAATTTTCTTTGCTCTCACTGTAATTTATTTATTTCTTCGTTTAACCCAGATGGTAGTTTAACTGCATATTTTATCCTATTTTATCCGATTTTTCCTATAAATGAAGACTTCATGCAAGCTACCCTTACCTTCCAAGAAACAAGTAGGAAGTAAAATGTAAATTTTTCCTTGCAACCGGATTCCTTAAATTTGCTCTATAGTACACAGGATAGAAAATAGTATAATCAAAGGAAATTTAGGGTCATTGAGGTCTATATTTCCTCTACCAATAAACTCGTCGGTATTCCATTATTACTAAAATATTCCATATTAAGATGATCAAATAGAAAAAAGTTTGAAATAATGACATTTCAGGAATGATGCGGCAGACTCATTCATACTCAAAGCCATTTTCCAATTTTTTACTTAAAAACTATCTATAACCTGAACGGTTTCGATGTCTGCACTTGAAAGATACTAAAAATATCGAAATTGGTCAAATATAGACGTTTTTAAGAGGAAAACTGCAGTAATAATTTTAATTAGTAGGTTAATTAGCTGGATTATTCCGCGCCGTAATTATGTTTTTGTGTTGATGTGCGACCCATGTGTACTGAGTAAAATAAATTCTGTTGTTCAAAAATATTTTTTTTCTGTCATCTATTCGGGAACTGTTCTACGAATTTCTTTTTAATGGGTTAGCATAACGAGCTCAGAAGTCCTGTATTAAATGATGAATTAAAATACGGGTAGGTATAATAAAGTTAAATAAATAAATAAATATATATATATATACACTATATAGATTTTTTGAGCTATGAAAGTACTTTTGTTTCCAAAGATACACTTTAGCTCTTTCGTAGGTTTGGAGGGACAGCCTAAAAAATTAAACAATCCGCCTAAATAAAAGGAATAGCGAAAAAAATTTGTATCAAGAAAGAATAAAACATGTTTCAAATTACTGCTATGTACTTTTAGTTATGCACTGGATCATGAGTGGCGTGGTAATTTTGCGATTTATTGAGTAGAAGAGTACCGACTTCCATCATCGTACTTCTTGGACAAACTCCAGATCCCCCCTCCCTAATCACCTCCCTTCAGTTATCATGCGTCCCTTATTAAGTGCTTCAAGGAATTCCTCTAGTCTGAAAAACGTTATGGCATCTCTCTTGAAGCGGGCTAACATGAAATTAAATTTGTTATTTAAATTTAGGCAGCATTAGATAATCATGTTCCAGTCATTTTTTATTCCCGATTTTTCTATGTGAAATGGGTAAATTTTATTCGTACTTCTTGTCTATTTTCCCCATTTTATTTTAACTTCTCACAAATAGACAAGAAATATAAATGGTTTCCTTTCAATATTGTTATATGTTCCTATGTCAACTACATTCTTGTTATCATCCCCCTTCACGGATATCAGTGTTTACTTTATCCTGTGTATCGATTTGATCATTCTCGTACTCTTTTTTTGTTTCATCTCTCTCACTCATCGGGATTTCATTTTTACGCGTATTTATCCATATGCCTGGGACATTAATATAAAAATGGAATCTTTTTTTCTCGAAGGTTTTCAATGTATCTGAAACGTATCGTTTTGATTCATTTCACTTTTTGATTGACATCGTACTGTCCGAATCTTGTCATTTATTTCAAGAGGCTGGAGATTCAACTATTTTCATTTAAGTATTGAGTCTAGGCTCCCCACTCTCTGGGAGATTCTAATTCCCCATCTGTACCGTTCTAGAATCTATAGCCTCGCTTGCTCTATTAGTGAATGAAAGGGTTTCAACTCTAGTTTCTGCTATCACCAATCAAACCTAAATTCCTATCCCATCATTGTTTCATAAATATTGAGTATCTGTCACCTTTGCAGATGGAATCAATATGAGACAATATCCCTCCCTCTTCAGTGACAAATTTAGGGAATAACCTTTCTAGATAAGTTGCGACAACTTAAAAAGTTTCTTTAGTATTTTTCTTCGTAGAAAAAGAATCAAACAAGATTATTACATGCTTGCTGCGATTTGAAGAAGGTACAGAAAATAATTGTGGAAATCAAACATGCTGGAAAACTGTTACATTTCTAAATTGAAATAGTGAAAGAAAAGTAAACAGATTCAGCAAATTCCTCTTTTAACTGCGCTTCTCATCCTTCTATCGCCTTTCTCTCATCTCCACGTCTGAGCATGTATCTTTCCTAATCTCCCGCACTCCCTCTGCTATTTCCACTGCTGCCAAAAAACTCTCTCTTCCACTCTACCAAAAACACACAAACGAACACGCAGGCCGCCATAACGAGAGTCGTCCGCCCAGGCCCATTCCCTTAAATTGCGGTAAATATTTGACATGAGGCGTGTTAAGAGAGTAACGTGGGTTTTACCTCGAACGACGTCACTGAGACGTCTCCAGGGTGACAGAAGAGTAGAGGGGGAGGAGCACAGGCAAGAAGGAATAAAGGGGAGAAGGGGATGTGGGAATGGGGAGGGATAATGGATGAGGGAAGAGACGAAAATGATCATGGAGTCTAAGGCGCAGCCATGTGAAAGGAAATACTACGATGAAAGTTGGTTTTAGATCATACGAATACCATAAGTTAAGGAAGATATACATTTTAGAAGTGCAATTTAAAGATATTTATCATCAATTTGATTCAATGATAAGTTAGAAAGGAGGCGAAGATAAACGAGGAATTAATGCTCGAGTAACTTATAGAGGAGGAATCTGTTATCCCGTGAGAATTTTAAGTTAAGAAAGAGAACATTACCCTTGAGAAATTCAAATATTTAACTCACGCTTGCTATAGATACAAAAATAATTTAAAACAATAAATGCTTTGCCGATCAGTCGGTTCAAAATCATATAAATATATAATTATACTTTGGAAATATAAGCCTTCTCATAAAGGGAGGCATAACAAATTCTCAAGGAAATTTGTAATTTCGAAAGACTAATTAAAGTAATAAAAAAATCTGTTAAAGGGATTAATAGGTGAATGTTTTAAAACTGATATTTATCTCTTTATATCTTTACATTAATTACCGGGAGGTTTTTGTTTCTAAGGGGTAATTTGCACAAAACTCCAAGTATTCAGTCAAGAAAGTTTTCAGGAAAAATTATTTCTCCTTTGCTTTAGAAAAAAAATCGCTAAAATATCGGGTTAATCATTCCAATAATTATCAACAAAATAAAATATATAGGTGCCTAAAAATTTCACTGACAGGACTAATTGTTTCCTCTGTCGATTGTTTTTTTTTGTTTTTTACTGTTTCTTTGGACATTTAAAATGCGTAATGTCAAAATCTGGAAATATAAAATTAAGGGAATATTCCTAACTTACCACAAAGATATGATAAACTTACCGATTCCATTTCAGAAATTTTTTCTTACACTGAATGCTGTTTTGGATACCAGGACTGATACACGATGATAGTCATGATATCCCCATGAATAAGCAGTGAATTGATTAAGAGATAAATATCCTAGCCTCGCCCATGATAAGGTTATTATTCATCTATATAACTATTAAATACCAATTATATCTAATCATAATATGCATAAAATATATGACCATATGATATATGAATAAGTCAAAACACGTTATTGTTCCTGTGCGTTTGTTAAATTTATACTTTCACATCTACCGCACAGCATTATTGAAAATTTCCTAACATTTGAAATCCTAAAATATTGCCTACATTCCACATTTAAAGTCAATAACTAAGCAAAATCAACAAAAATAATTATTGTAAAATAAAAAACTATTCCTTGTCTACCATAAAATCTCCTAGTGCCCGAGGTTTTATCTCAATTTTAGTTAAATTCAAATTTTAATGTTATTGCACCGTTAAATATCATTTCTAATATTTTAATTGCATAAAAATAGCCTTGCGTAATCCAATTTACATGTCGCTCCTCCAATATTTCCTTATCAGATGCAAAAAAACACATTTCTTCCATTTTAGATACCACTCGTGTAGACCGTAATAAATCCAACGTAGCCAAACACGTACCTAAGTCATACCAACCACCCCACATCTTCCAAAGACATATCTTTCAAAAAGCCTCCTTGTCCTCTCTGAATGAAGTTTTATTCGTAAATCTGTCAATAGTTTGAAGTCAAAAATGTGTCCCATTGGCTCCCTCGAATTCCAATTATTTTCACTCACTGCTCACCGTTTCCCATCCGTCCTCTTCTCCACATCCCCCATTCCCTTCCCCCCTTCCGCATCCCTTTTCAAGAGTCTCCTCCTACCCCGCGATCTGATAATCCATTCAGTCATTTCGAAATCTTGCCAGATGGGGATGGAATTGACACCTCAATGGTGATGAGATTTTCTCTTTTTCACTTGCCTTTTCCGTACTCTTCGATCCTTTCCTTAGACACCTTTTATTCCTCACACAACGGTCATCTTCCCGTATGCCGGTGACCACCCGTTATGCTTGTGCCGCTCCCAGAAAAGTGCAAAGCAGGACAGCATCAAGCAGGTCCTGCAGGAGTCCCTCGTGTGGTTTCATCAGTGAGTGCTCAAGCCCCGTTCTTTTTCAACCACTACCTTCCTTCTATTTTTTATTCTATTTTTATTATTATTTCTTTCCTCATGCAGCTTTATCATTTTCCCCGATATCCTATTATGGCCATTGAAAACCCTTAACTAACTATTATTCCATTTGGCCATACAATTGACAACTCATACAAGTACTTGTACTAACTTTAACATTAAAGGCCGATTACTTTTGAAATCACAGAGTATAGAACTACCATTACAGAAACTAACAAACACAAATCCTCGAACACGTTCATCATTATTTACGATGATATATAATGTATCTCTTATTCTATACACAAGTAGCCATAGAACTGGTTAAACTTCATGCGATTTATATTATGTTAAATAATTTCAGTATTCATAATGGACCTTCCCTATTTTTATTTTTATTGTAATTACGAGCACTGTTCAATTAAGAGTGATCATTAATTTTTTATCCACAAAGTCTATTGTGAAAAACTTTTAATTTTGTTTCGTTGTTAGCATAATGTGAATGCACACGTTGGACATGTACATTCATACGATACCAGTGCTGCGTCTGCGCCAGTCGTGGCAAGTTGAAGAACATTCCATGCGCCATCGGCAACCATGGAATTAACAAGCGACGACCAGTATACTGCATTAACATTTTGTTTCAGCTGAACAGACCTGAGGCCTATATGATGCTACTTTAGTGGATGATGACTTATGAAGAGTCTTCAATTCCCTATAGCACAGTCGAAGAGAGTTTAAAATGTTTAAAGAGGGGTGACACTAAATTTCAAAGGAGGGTAAATCCGAAGCTCCAGTCATTGCACTTTCGGAAGTGAACATGAACACGGCTGCTACCATCGAAAGACCGTCGAAGAATTTTAAGAGTACTCACAGAAATTCACAAAATTTCATTGGGCCCCACCCACATTTTGGTAAAAGAATACCCATTACACATTAGACGTGTTTGTGCGCGGTGGGTTCCGAGACGGCAGTACTCGGAGGGCGTAAGAGTTCATCATTGGTTGAGATGGCTCAAAAATCAGCAAAATTCTATGAAAAATCCATTTAAGAGGATTGAATGATGGGCGAGATAGATAGAGATTTTTTTACGGAATGGAGTAGTACTTGAAGCAAAATAATGATTTAATGTAATTTTTATTGTAAACAGGCTTTTAGGGTGCAGAGTGGGGGGGGGCTAAGACATGCTGCGATGCTTAGTCCCTGAGAGACAAAGACACTGCAGTGGTAGTGGTTCATCTGGATACATTAAAAGCTTACCTCTGACTGAATCTGTAGACTAGTGCTCATTAAAGTAGCAATTAATGCTCGCATCTGAGATTAGAATTTACAGTGAGTTCACTGGGTTCCGGATGAAGGGTGCTCGGAGGAATTAGTATTAAATCCTCGGATTAAAAATGGCCAAAAAATCTACAATATCTGACTATAGTCCTAAACGCCCCATTTGGATGCTGCAAAAAAATAGCAACATGATGATCGTCCGCATAATTGACAATTTATACCACTTATCAATAAATACTAAAACACTAATTTCACCGGAGGCGGGAGAAAGATACTTTATCTTCAACAGAACTGCTATTTAAAGGCAAACGGAAACCACTAAATATTATCAGGAGGATACCCCAGCTCAATAAATCTCTCTTTTGTTTCAATTTTATTTATTTAATAACAATAATTTAATTTAATAACATTATTAGTACAATAAGTGTTGGAATCCACTCAAGTAAAACCATCCGGAGGTAGAGGCGTCTCCGTATAGGGAATACACGATAGATTTCAGCAGTCGAATGTGCCAATCAATTTAGGTTAGGGACTTGTACTGTCACGTTAACCTGGACATGTAGACGATTATAAAATGCAAAAGTAGATTTGCATAGAAAGGGATAAGATATCTTAAGAACAAGTGGAATGATACGGCCTCAAAAAGACTACATTGTGTAGAGAGTGCTTTTTTGTAAAAAGTACCTTTTGAGTGATGACTGCAGGGTAATTATCTCTGGATCCATAAATTAAAATTCAGTAGTGGGCCAAATATCCGGAAGAGCGATTGAGCAATTTGAGTTAAGCTTCCTGCGATGCAAGGAAAGACTCGGAATAGTGAAGATAGCAACAAATCCACGGATACCGTAGTGAAATAACTTAACATACCGACGACTGACTGAGACGATGAAAAATCGGAGGCTGGTTAATATAATCATATCATATTACTTCACAAAACATAATATTGATGAAGCAATAAAAAATAAAATGGGAGGTCATATAATTATTCTTGGATAGGATTGCAATCTTTGAAAAGGGCAAGAGGGAACATCAGTAATAGTTTATGGGTAAGGGAAACGAAATGAAAAGGAGTTTTTGGAGTTTTGTCAAAAAAAAATTAATGTTGGAAAACAAACTGTTTAAAAACCTATGATGATGCACGTGGAAGAGACCAGGAGTTTTAAGCATTCAAATTTATTATATTCTTGTGAAGCAGAAATTTAGAAACCATATATAGGATTGCTAAAGCCATCCGAGGCCATATCGACGATGACCCCGATAGAGTATTCACATAAGAAGTGGCAACTCAAATTCAAGAAGCTAAAAAAAATATTAAATTAGTGGCAGGTAGATAAAGTAGACTAAAACAAGGACGACAACATCAAAATGACAACATTGAAAGCAGAGTATGCACCCACATGGAGGGTAGAATACTAAAAGCCACGAAGAAAAAATAGGCCGAAAAAACATATGAAAAGGGAAGCATAAGTTACAGAACTAACCTATCGATCCCGGGCCCTGCGGTTGCAGCTCAGCGACCTACCCAGTGAACTACTGTGCCCCATGTGCAATAGCAGCAGATAAAATAATAAGAGAGCTATACATCAGACACTGACTTACAAAACTTTTCTATCAATAAAGTATATTTATTTGTTCAACTAGTTTCGCTACACTGTAGCAACTTCAGGAAAGTACTTTCCTGAAGTAGATTCCTCAAGATGCTGCAGTGTAGCGAAACTAGTTGAACAAATAAATTTACTAAGGTGATCGCAAAATTTAGTAAGTTATAGCCTGATTGTAGAACTCCACAAAGTCACGTCCTCTACCATCTTGGACATTATTACAACGATTGAAATGAGGCAATATAATATATATATAAATAACACATGCAGAATAATATATAAATGACACATGCAGAATAAAACTAATTAATTGGACACATCCTGAGGCACAATGAATGACTTGAAAATCTTAACGAAAGGGAGAATCTACAGAGAGAAACCAATGATTAATGAAGAGAGCCAGACGATGGAAGCCATTAAAGGCAAGGGTACTACAAACCAATCCTATGTGTGATAACCAATGATGATGATACCCACATGCGTGGTAAGGATGTCACCTCTACTCTGCGACTCCTCCTTGTCATCTTTGTGGGAATGAGGATAGTGAAAAAATAAAACCCAAAAAGTATGTCCAATTTTTATGAAGCATTTCTATTTTTTAAACTATTTATTCCAACAAAACAACTATTTCACCGATAATGGCGTTCTTCATATGGCTAACTTTTCTTAACAAGAAGTTAAGAATATTTGTAGACAAAATTAGAAAAATGTTCCACTTTTGTACTTTACTTGTGTTCTACTACTTGCTACATTTCTTCGTTTATTATGTGAATATTATTAAGCTATTCACATATATTTTATTTAAGTGGTAATTAATATCTTGTAAAAATATGTTTAGGTAACATTCGGCACAAATTAAATACATAGGTAGGACTCCAGGTCCTTAAAATTTTTATCAATACCCATAAGGTGAGTAATAATCATTCAAAATCATGAAAAACGTTTTAGTCTTTATATTGTTCATGTAATAGAAATACTAATTCCCGTAAAACTAATGGCACATTTTAAGCGATCGTTTGTAACTTAACACTTTTTCTTTTGTCGGTATTATTGAAAAAGACCTAAAGCTAACGAATGTAATTTTAAAGGAATGACCTAAAAATATGAATCGTAAACGAAGTAATTTTTACAAATTGATTACCTAGTACTTTTCTTATGTTTCTCGCTTTCATTTTTTTTATGACCTATTTGTATATATTTATAATTAATTTCCTTTTACCTTTTTACTCACTGCGTTCAAATTTATCATAAAATTATTCGTAATTCTGCTGCAGACAGTGAACTTTCGAATTTTTTTCGGTCTCCTAAGTATGACCTTTATTGCATATCTTACGAATCAATCGCGTCGTACCACAAGTTTATAGTCTAATGATAAAAAGCAATTCCATCAAGGCATGCAAAGGAATGTTTTGACTGACAAAATTAATAGATAAAAATTCAAATGCTGCACCGAAAAGGATAACTGCATATAACTACCTACTCGTAGAGATAGTAACCTGTAAAATAGCCTATCTTTGAAAATGGCTGCCTCATTCACATCCCAAAAGCCATAAATATACGACGGATAAACACCCTGAATATTTTGTCATGATTTGTTCTCTTTTCCCCTATTCTGTGCACTACTTCCTAGTTTCTCGCCCTAACGTTTTACATAACCGCTCTCTATAATGTATCGCGTCACTGAAACGCGTAATGTTTTACAGAAGGGCCATCAAGCACGCATTGCTTCCGCTGAAACCGTTTAGATTTACGTCAACGTCTGCCCGCAGAATGATCAGACACGAAAAATATTCCCTTTAGTGACTCGTGGAGCATAATACCGGCGCTTCTTATAAATTGCACCTGCATCCCTCCGGCGCGGATCTCCCTGAATGCCCGCGAAAACAATATCCGCTTCGCCATCCCGTTCAATCCCTATAGGCGTGCGTGTGTCCGGGGAATAAAAGCCCTCGGATAATACGGTCCCGGGACGTAATTATTTGGCGCATCGAGATCCCACTCATCTTCCAGCAGGAAGTTGGAAAACTATCGTACATACATAAATAAGGGGTGGTTGGGGAGAAAGGGCCGGCACTGGGAGGGGGAGAGGGCATCCGTGAAATGGCAGAAAGCGTGACGTTTCCCGTGGGTCCAGATGTAAACGTCAGGAGGAGAAGGGTGGGAGAGGAGGGAGGAGAAGGTGGTGATGGCGTTGTGGAGTGGGGGGGGGGGGGGGGGGAAA
>LYUA01000235.1:44411-54471 GCA_002093875.1 Calopteryx splendens | reverse complement strand
CTCTCCTCACCCCCCCCTTTCTCATCCTCTCCAACTCTCAAATTCTTTCCCTCTCCACTCCCCTCATCCTCAACCCACGCGCGCCCCGATGCGTGCACTCTCGACCCCTGGCCCCCAAGATACCTTCACAGCAGAAAAGCCCTCAAGAAGGTGGCGATATCCTTGAATTCGTCACCCAGATATATGCTTGCTTTGTTTTTTTTCTGAGCATGAAATGATATGGATGTTTCTAATGTTTCTGATACCATATTCCAAAAGTAAATTATGCTACTTGCTTAGAGAAAAATTGTTTTTGTTTGAACTTAATTTTTCCTACTCCTATTGTAGGTTCTGAAATCCGAAAGTTGTTTCCGTTGTTTTACTTTGGGTAAAACAATGGAAATACGACTACATGCCCGGAGAGTCGATGCATTGGGATGTAAAGTGGAATGCAGACCTCACCAACCTTCTAATTAAGTAATGGTAGAGAACAATAGTACTCTCTTTTGAAGTGCTCGTACAATTTGACCTTAGGTAAAAAGTTCTGCGAATCAACAGTGTTGACGAATGAGTTATGATCGCGAATAGTGTGAAGGACGGACAATTTGCTAAATATATATTGGATTTTCTATTAATCTTAGTTGATACGGTTGGTCTACTCTCCCAATTCCTTCGGTACCAAAGTCGACTCGAGTGCTCATTATACCCTCAAAATCTGGTTTTCTGTCTTGATCACTGTACACCCGTACTGTAATGGACACCCATACCTACTAGTTTCTCTATTATCCCTGTAACCTTTATCTTCATCCCATAATGTTAATCGACAAACCGAGTAAATAAACCGCAATTCACTTTAAAATAATATATTTTCAGCTATAATTTTTCGAAAATTATTCATCCCCTATATCCTCTAAAGGTAAGAATAGAACTTGTCAGTTTGAGCATCAGAAACTGCAGTATGTCATACATGCATATTATACGCAGATTACTACTCGAAAAATTACCTTAAATAAAAGTAGCAATCCTATTAAGATGGTGTACTTAAATTATTAACTGTAACTTTTCGGTTACATTTTATTTCGGGAGACCCCGAGACTGCTCTCGGAAATAAATTATTCTGCGCTCGGAATATAATGGTAAAACAAGACGGTGTGATCCACGCCGTCTTGTTTTACTTACAAGAACGAAAAGCAATTTTGGAGAAGCTATATCTGAAGAGCAGAGCCTTGAGTATTATCTGTTAGCAAGAAATTCGACTGAATGAATACTTCTGGAGAATGAGTTTATTTAGAGCGTCAATGCTTTCATGATGCATATATGAAAATAAAATTTTTTCCTGCTATTTACCTTACGGCTTGTGAGTCTACAGTATTTAAAAGTTCTATCGAAGCCCAAGAAAAGAAACTAATCAAGGGAGTGATATCAAAGTGGAATAAATGTGGTGAAACTTCTAAGAAAAGTAATTTCATTTAAAGGGATTTCATACATAGATATCTTCATAAAGCAAAATGAAGGATTGATGGAGGACTACACTTTGGACAAAATTTTCCGCCATGATTAGAAATGCACAAGCTTCCATGAAATACATGAGGGAGACACGAAGCATTCTATTACGTGGGAAATGTTTTCGGCTAGTTTTTCTAGAACGCTGTTCTTCCTCGTTTCCCTTCTGCCTTTTCAGAGCATGAACGGACGTGATACTTTGACCTTTTCCGATCCCTCAAAGCGTTATCTTCCAGTAGTAATTTTTGTAAACGTACCATTCGGTTTATTACTTTGCATAGTCTATTATGACAATTTTCACTTCTTGCATTGGTATGAGCAGAGCTATCCATAATCCTCGTCGGTCTTCGTGGTATCCATTGCCTGTCGAAAACAATAAGAACCCACCCAACACGACTAAAACTTTGGAGAAGCTGTGTCCGATGGATTAATTGCATTGATAATAATTAATCACTAGTGTAGCTGGAAACAATTATTGTTCTAAAGACTTTTTAGTTTCGGTTACTCTTTAGTCTAGGATTTTTACTATGCTCCTGCTATTAAATAACGCTAGAGCACCATTTCTTTCTGTGATAATTTTTTTATTCTAATTTTAAATTTTAATACATTATTAATTTGACACTTAAATTATTTTAAGTAAGAGTTCGGATATTTCACTGCTAACCGATATCTTTGGCCTGCTGTTTATAAAAAGTAGTATACTAGTTGAAAATCCGATATAGTAACGCTTTTATGTGCATGGTATATTGTTTTTCAATAGGTACATATTTATACACTTTCAAAACTCGCTCCACGCAGCGGGCCCGCAAGTACCGCCGTGAAAGACCGTTCCCAAGCTCCCAGACCCCCCAAAAGGGCTCTAACATGGGTGCAATTGAGCCGCTGGTCCGGGCCCAAAATCTCCAGGGGCCCGTGAGAGCTCTAGAGGATTCCATAGGATGCGATCGATTCCTCCCGCCGCTCCCCTCTGCTCCGCTCGAAGGGATAAACACGACGAGAGGTTTCTTAACGTTTGATGGCAAAGTACAGCTTATGAGGTGAGGGTGTCGGAGGCGTGTAGCGTCGGAGAAGCGGTCCCTGGACAGAATCGGTCGGTCCAGGCAACGCTGCCTAAGTTGGCTCGAAGTTGCCTTATTGCAGCTGGACGCTCATTTCAATTGTTAACAATACTTATAGCGCAAGCGTCGGAAAACAAGGTTCGCGTGGACACGACATATCCATAATGTGTCTGAATTGAATCATTTGCTCGCACATTTATACTAAGTGAAATTAGGCGAATGCTCCACGATAATCAATGGCAACTTGAATGCCGAATTCAAGAATCCAGACAAGGGAGACGCCGACTAGCGGCAGGATTGCGAAGCAGAAGTATAGGGCTAGCAGAGAGAGAGTGAGGTCGCTGAGAGGTAATAGCACTGGGTGAGATTCCCGAAATTTCCCGAGAGATTTTGTTTTTAACTTTTATTTTATATTATTTTTATGTTCTACCTTAAGCGCATTAAATATAATTTCTATCGATTGGGAGTCTTAGGTATATTAACTTTATTTTTATTTGTTTATACAAAACTTTGATTCTTTAGAGTCAAATTGCATGTTAGTGGTATATTTAGGTATTTTTAAAAAATAATTTTAGTTGGGTAGGAGTACTTAATATTTGTTTTGGTTAGAGACATTGATTAGTATTTCTTCAATTGGAGATTTTTAGTAGTTTTATCTAGATTATAAGGATTATTAATTTAGTTAGGCGGAGCGTATAAAGTAAATATTCAATAGGTTGTGGAAGTTTTTAACTTTTTTGCAGGGGTTTAATAGTTATAGGCACTTATGTGTTTTTTTTAGTTTTCACTAATTAATCTCTTCCTCCTTTTTCGCGTAATTTTGGCAATCTATGGATGACTCGTGGGCATAATATGGACCGCGGAAAAACAAATCTATACAGAAGTATTATGTTCCGCGGCCTCGCCCAAATGTCAAAATCGATCCCAAGATATGTTTTATTCGCTTTCCACCACCTGATGAAATGTTCTTGGCAGCAAACAAAGAATCATGTGGGGGTTGAGGGAACGTTGCGAGATAAGGAAGATCAGCTCGTTGATCTAATCGATTCTCAAAAGAATCCAATTACTGTTTCAGGGGTATCTTTTGAAATATTTCCAAGAATTTTTATCTTATTTTCAATTATTCGTCGTGGAAGCAATAGGGCCAATTTTAAAAACAAGACTTGATAAGACACATATGAAACGTAAGCTAATTGTATCATTCCCAGTTATCTACGTTATGTACAGCTACTACTTGCAAAAATTTATTTTAGAAACTGTTGAGGAGCTGCTAAAATTTAGAGATATTAAATTTTATGACCAGGCAAAGATGAAACGGTGAAAAATGTACAGATGTTTTGCAAATTTTGAGGTGGTGAGAATTATTCTCGACTTCCCAGAGATCCAATTTAGCAAATTTAAGACCCTGAAATGTAGGACTATATCTTATTCCAATTACATGGGATTCCACCCTGAATAGTTTACACTTGGTGTGACCCTAGGGGAGATATTCAGTTTACTGAGATAAGTCTATTTAAGAAGGGCCTGATAAAGATATTCAATGGAAGTGGGCTCCTAGGACTATTGGAGCCATTTTCAGATGATATGATCGTAGACTAGGGGTTTTAGCCAAGTTGATGTCACCATTTAGCAAAAGGATAGGTGTGGTATGTCACCCCATTCTGCTGAGTGCTTAAAGAGTTTATTAATTAAGTTGTTACTGTTAGCATCTTGAAAACGGTTCTTGAGGTATTTTTCAATGCACGTTTAGTCGAACCGAAAAACAGGAGTGTATGCCAGCAAAATACAGTGGAATTCCCTTGCCAACTTCTATTCTGAAAATCTAATGCATAGCATAAGCAGCTTCAGCGAAAAATATTATGAAAATGCCTTTGACTTCTAAAATAAGAAGTCATTGGTTAAACTGGCAACTCAGTCACTTTTTCTTATCATAGTCATAACTTACCAATCGGCTCGTTTCTATAATGCATTAACAATTATTCTCTGATCGGTAGCCTGTTCCTACTAGCGCTTCTGAGGACTCTTACTTTAGGTCGTATTCCATTTTTAATATGCATGAATGATATATCATTAAGTACCTAAAATCTGTCTTCCTCTCCTAGCTTTACATGGCAGAATTCTTTTAGTTTCGAAATAAGAAAGGGTTTTATGTGGCTAAATGAGAATAAGCGGCTGCTCTCATATATATTGTTCTGGGGAAAGGTCTCCAATCGATTACTACCAAAATCTTCTTCCCTAAGTTCACATTCGTAATTCCATCGTAAATATATAATTTGGGGCATGGTATCTTCAAATGTTAAAGTTTAACCTACAGAAATTCTTTGTCTCAGGAGTATCTTCTTGGAATTAGTTCAACACATTGAATTGAAAGCAATCACTTTGTCGTCATACCACACAAATAACTTTCTATTAAGGACACCACCTAGGTTTCGACGTTGGACGTCATAATCAGGAAGACGTCATCGTCTGGTACTGCAGGCTGTGCTTCCCTTTCCTTCCATCACCAACCAAACATTCTCATCCTTGACTTTCCCCTCGCTCTCTCCCCTCCCATCCTTCCCTTTCCATCGTCCTGAAGGTATACGATGATGTCTTCTGCAGAAACTACCTGATCATGACTTCCAACTTCGAAGCCTAGGTCGTGCCCTTGATAAAAAGTTGTTTGTGTGGAATTACAAAGTGATTGCTTTCAATTCGATATTTAAGCTAACGTTCCAATTTTCATGGCTAAATATTTTAAAAATAAATTTACGATGATGTTAAACCTTCTTTTCTCTAATGATGTCCAATTCAGATTTTTAAGAAAGATAATACTTAATAGGTTTTTTTTATCATACGATTTTTTAACGAATCTGAACCTTCGTTGAACCTTCTCGATATCAGACGTAATAATCATCTCAACCGAATCGCACAATCAAGTCCTGACCATGATAGCAGAGTTCTCCAAACTTGGAATCATTCTCTAGCAATTAATTTAATGAAAGTCATGTTATTAGCCTGGTCAAAAGAAGGCCACAATATCAGTTTTCGGCAATAGTTCCCCAAAGATAGTTAACAGAATCAAGTAGCTTATTGGCAACCAAAATTTTATTTAAAAATTATGTTATGGATACGTTCTTCCGAAAAAAATGTTTTTAATTAAATCTAACTGCCTTTATGCAACCCATTTCAAGGTATAAGAATCCGTCGACTGTCTTATCGCTTTACTAAATACTTTTCTGTGTATTTCTGTAATTTACTTTCGTCTAAATTTTACCCATATTCTCTTCCTAGAGAAAAGTGAAGTAAAACCCACTATAAAGGCACAAATACCATGCATAATTTCCATATGCTAACGTTAAGTTAAGGGATATATTACCCAACCTATTACCTTGATATTTGATGCATAACTCCAAAGCTACATTGATCAACTCTAAGGTTATTATAATGGATAAGGGTGAAGCACGCGCAAAAAAATCCCTATGGCGTTTGAAATTCGCAATTTCTGAATTTCTTTGGAGTCACATTAGCACCGCTTGGATTTTATTTTGGAGTTTTTTGAACCATCCCTTAAATTCGAGACCTGGGCCCAATTTAATACACGCGGGATCCGATTTATGGGTGAATTTATTGAAGGCAACAATGTGAGACTTTTTTTTAATCCAAGGAAACTGCGTTGGCTTACATGCTTGCCCACCTTTCTTCACCCGTTCAGTTCTAAAAGCTCCTTCAAAATACAAAAAAATCGTGCTCATACTGTTGAGAATATTTTTTGTAAAATAACATAAAATTTTATTCATTCTAACGTAATTTTAGACCTTTGGAATGCTGCCATTACAAACCTAGGCCAACGACCATTTAATATGTTATCGAGACACGATAACTCCTGGTCCTACGAAATCTCAGTGATTGTAGTTTGCATTCAGTTATGAAAATCGACTTTCGATGCTGATCCATTATGGTGATTACGTTACCGAATGGGGATGACAATTAGTGCAGGAATTTACATTTACATTACGAGTATTGGCCTTTGAAATCAGATTTCGACGATAATCTTGTCATCGATGGTCAATGTTGGCTGAATGTTCGTCGCTCGTCATAAATGGAACAAAAAAGAAAACCTATGCACTAAAGTGAAAGCAGTGATTGATTACATTATGCGGCTACACGTAAATATTCGTCTTAAGAACTCTTGCATTTTTAAAACCTATATATCGTTATTCAGTTGTGTACAGTCAGTTTCCAAGGATTCACACTAAAATTATGCCCTGTAAAAGAAATTATTCTGATTTTGATTAAAATTTATGACCATTTTATTCATTTGGAGTGATCAACAGGCACGCAGTTTCTGTGTACAAATACCCGTCAATGTTTTTTTGCGATCAAAGCATATATGAGAGAAAAATATATTTTTCCTGGAGCCCAAAATTAATCCAGAAATTACTACTTCTGTGCAAAATAAATGTTATAAAAACTAAAATATTAAGCTCAATTAATTCCCACTCGCGGAATTGGTAACTGAGGTAATCAACCAGAAACCATAGTAGCACAGTAGGCTTTAAGTCCTCTGAAAAAAATGCCGTTGATGAATACAAAACTTGTTTCATTGCGAGTGAGTAATCGACATGACTTGCAGAGCGTCACGGCCGTTTTAGCAAGAAGAATGACAAAAAAAAAGGATTTTCATCATTTTTTGGGCTCTTCATTCGTTCGAAGAAGTTCCCGAAAGCACTTACAATTAGACGAAGGATCTAAAAAGCCTTAAATTCCTCGATCGATCTCTCCCTCTCTGTCTCTCTCCACCTTCAATTAGCGAATAACGAACCTTCCTTTACGATTCAAAGGGCTTAATTTCATTCTTGATTGAGCATCAACAAAGATTAATAAATTTGAATAGGTATTTCGAAGGAAAAGGGTAGAAATAAATTTGATCCGCCATATAAATCACGGAGTAGGTTTATCAATGTAATTGAATCAAATTATTCCTTTCAAATTACACAAATTAATCATCTTGGCGTTTTAAAAGCCATCAAAATACTCTTCCTTGAATGAAAGTGCCAAAGAAATATATTTCTCGGTCATTTTCTATTAGAGAGGTGACAAATTTCACGCTTTTATGAAAAATCACTGTGATATATGATTAATTTTTCAGTATTCCCTAAGATTCTTGTCACTTGAGAATTGGTTAGGATTATTTGCTCATCCAGTCCTCTATCTAAAGAAAAGCCAGGAAATCCCTATAAAATATAAAGATACATACTTTATTTTACATTTTATTCAAATTTGACAAGAACGATAATGTTAATAAGTTGGAGTTTTAATAATAGCTTGAGGAATTACACAAGACAAGAAAAGCATATTTTAATCTTGAAGGAGAATTGTATTTTTATGTTTAGGTACTACTCAAATCTATTTTTACAGACATTTATATCGTAAAATTCACAGTCCAAAAATCATTCGTCTGAACCGGGACTCGAACCCGGATCCCTCGATTTCCTATGCAAATTTTTCCTAGATTTTTAGACAAATCCTATGCCTACAACACAGAAAATCTGTTTAATTTAGTCACAGGGTTAACAGAAAGTTTAAATTAAACATTTCGGTAACCAGTATTTATTCACTGACAAATACTTTTTATAATGATTCCCATTTCATAATGATTTCATTTATAATGATGAATGAAATGATTTGATTATCATGATGAAATAATTCACTGACAAATATGTTAAAAATTGAATACGAACTTTAAAAAAATTAGTTTATGCATAGAAATGCAATAAGCGCTCATGATTTTTTAAATTTTTAATTAAATTTATGCTTGCATTTCGCTTAATAGTTTGCTAAACACTATTTATAAATTTTTTCAATAAAATATTACAGCTATTAACTGGTTTTATTGGAGGATAAATAGTGAATTTTTCCCATGGTATACAAGTCATGTTTTGCACATGGTGGATTATCAAATTTATTGCATTATTTACTTCATTTATTATGTCCAGAGAGTGCACATTTCGTTTCGAATGGCAAGGGTCTATCACCAGAGCGTACAAAACATAATCAAAATGCTTAAGTATAGAGTCATGTTTCTCAGTGGGAGGATATTTTGACTAAGAAATTGAAAGGAAATTAATGCTTATATTGATGTTTGAAAGGTAAAGTCCTCAATTTTCACTTCTCGTGTATGGGATTTATTTTAAAGAGTAATATTTAGTAATTTTTTATAATCACAGATACAAAAAACTTGGTCATTCATCAATTCACATTGATTAGGGGGCAGAGTAAATAGCTTAGTACGATATAACGAGTATTTATTTCGTATAAATCATTACGGAATAGTTGGACCGTAGAAACTTGGAAATATGGCCAATGCCCATTTTCCAGTTCAGATATTGGTTTAAATGTTGCCCAATATATTTGAATATTCGAATTCAACTTTCAATAATCGGGCAGTAACAGCTGAATATTTCACAATCGTACAGTTTGAGAGATATTATTGCATAAATAATAACAAACAAAATTGTTCTTTTCGCATTTAAAGCCTTTGAAAACCAAGCATCCACGTAAAACACATATTTAGTGTATCTTATTTTATAATTGCATATTCCACATGTTAATGAAATTTGTAATTGAAGGCTTTTAATAAATATTAACCAAATAACATCGAACTAACTGAAATATGCACATTTAGGTATTATTTTACCAATTGCGTTGAAGACCTTATTGAGGAGGTGGCAATAAACTGATGATAGGAGAAAGTGGGACCAAGTAAAGTAGATGAATTTGTTCATGGGGGCCAGAAGACCATTAGTAAAAATTATTTCATTGTAAATTGTTATTTGATTCATTGCCGTGAAGTAGACGAGTTGTTTCGTTTGTGGAATTTGTCACGCTCATTTCATCCAAGTAAGTTTTTGAGAATGATAATACAACGTTTCTATAAATGTGTAGAAATTTTCAGTAAATGTTTTAAATTTTTGTCTAATAGCTTAACCTGAGATTAAATGTGAAATATTTTTACAGAAAGTATGAGAGCTTATAAATTTCCTTCTTTAAATTATAAATTATTCATGACACCCCTTTTCCAATGTAACTCTAAGGAATGAAATATTCTATGATCTAAACTCCGTCCCTCAAAACGCCGTTTACCCATCTACATATCTATCAACATTAATGCCTGTTTAAATTTGTTTGTTCTCAAAATGATGTCATGAAGCCTTGTGGCGGATACTTTGGTAAGTTCCTCTCAAGGTGAATTTATTTCCTACGGTTCCCACCATGCATATCCTAAGACCCACCGTGTCGATTTGTGGCCTTTCCGCCGAATTTCGGCTGATTGAGCCAAAGGACTGCGATCCGGAAGCAAACGAATTTACGAGCAAATTCACGGAACGCATAACGGGGGCTGTCGTCGCATCATTTTTCGGCACACTTGCTGGCCAACCGCTTCGTTAATGACGTGATAGGCCCCTTTTCCCCGAGACCGCAAGCGACAGGTATAAGTTGATTCCTTTGGGCTTGGGGAAGCGGGAGTGGGGAGGAGG
>LYUA01000235.1:12452-23336 GCA_002093875.1 Calopteryx splendens | reverse complement strand
GACCAGGAGGAATGGCTGGGAGAGAGAAGGAGGGAGTAATGGGAGGATGTGGGAGAGAGGCGGGGAGGAAATTCCGAAGAACGAGGTGGAAGGGAAGGAGGAGAGGAGAGAATAAGAAAGTGGGGAGAAGAGGTCAGAGGAGAGATAATTTTTGGAGAATCTCAATCGTCCTCTTTTCCGATAGGTGCGTAATTTCATGAAAGCATCGTAAATTGGTAAGTTATGTGTGGTAAATTGCAATGCTTGGGGGGCAAATTGTATGTGACTAGTCAGGAGATCAGTCTTGTCACAGGCGCAAAGGAATGTTCAAGGTTCCGTCGCAACGACGGTCACAAATGCCCACTAAGAGCTCCTGAGTCACGGATTATGATATGAAAGTATAAATGTAGGATCTATTTACACTACTCAACATGTTCACACGTTTTAGAACGACCAATTCTTCTATTTGCAACAATTGAGGATCCAGGTGATATTTTGGAGTATATTCCAGGAGTGAGGAGAGTGCCTTATGACTTAAATTCAGCAGTCTTGAATATCCTCTCCTACAACCGCAGTCATATGTAGATTGCACCATGTTGCGTAATGACTCCGACTTTGGAAAGGAAGCATTCTTATTGGATGGTATTAATTTTAAATGGAATTTTATATCACACAGAAAATTCACATAATAAAACTGTAATGCACAAAAACAAGGCAACCATTCCTGAGGTTGAGACGTCGACTCTTGGTCTTTGTGTTAGTTGGTGAGTGCGTTCCCTACCAGACTAGCCCAGTTGATAAATGAGGTGGAAGGGAATGAGGGGGATAAAGAGAGATAGCGAGGGAGATAAAGATGGAATAGGGGTAGATGAAAGGATTTAGATAGGTAGGGTGTTGCACGTGGTGGAAGGACAGTAGGAGAGGGAATGGGGTGGTTTGATTATGAAAACAATATGATGGAATAAAATGGAAAGCGATCCTCAGAAGAGAGATAATGACGGGAGAGGAAATGGTGTGAAATTGAAAAATCTCGGTTACGCAGTGAAAATGGAGGAGAATAACGAGAGAAAGAGATGATTGGGAAGCTTAGTAGGGAAAAGAACTAAGGGCTTTTCTCTGTAAACGGAGTAGGAGATGAAAAGGATTAGGTACTACTTGGTGCCGGAGGCGGATGTGGGAAAAGTGGAAAGAGATTTAGTATAAATGATGAAAGGATAAAAAATGGGTAAAGTATCTTAGAGGAAGAGTATTTCAGATTAAATTCTGGAAGAGACTGTAGTTATGGTCCTATTAAGTGACAGATTGTAATAATATTAACAAGAAACAGTTCGTGAAAAATCTGTAATTTCATGAATTGGTTGTAATTTTGCGAATTATTTAAAATAATTCCAATGTTGGCAGTAAATGCGTTACCAGTTTCTATTTTATGAAAAAGGGTTTTTCACATTACTGGGATATAGTTACAAGATGGCAGGTGGTAGTTAGTTTAATAAATATATTGAAGACTTAATTAAACTAATTTCGTAAATCTGATTCACCCATTTTCAAAAAGCTTCAACCATTTCTCAATTTTTTATTTCTCTACTTCTCACACTTCTCTAGGATGACACTCCAATGGGGCATATTAATCACTGAACTAATAAAGCTGTAAGTCCATGTGAAATAAAACAATTAAGTATGACAGGTGCTTGAATGTGCTTTGATTACGTGCTCTTTTATGCACGGAATATAAATCGCAAGAAGGAAATCGATCGTGCCCTTAATATAGGTCGGCGAGTTAACTCGAAGGAAAAAGTGCAACGATTTTCTGGCTTTCTTCCCCAATTTTAAGCACAATAAGGCCAAAAATCATAAACTGCCTTTTTTTTAACTGTGATCTGAGGCAACTGCTGAATCTTCGGGTAAATTAACGCCATTGTAAGATATCATTTCATAGTCGAACTGAAGCACTTTTTTTCATGTAGTACTTGAACGAAAAAGGGAACTGAGAAAATACAAATCCGTTAGATTTAAATACAGTACATTTGAATGGCAGAATATACCTATTAGTTTTTCGGAAGTGTAGCTACTTCATTACTGTTATTGTCTTTTGAAGTTGGCCGAATTTTGAACTTGAATAAGCATTTTTCATAGTATGGGTGAAAGGTTTGGTCAAATAAGGTTGAAATAAGTAAGTAATGATTCGTCAATATTTTTCAAGCATCTTATGATCTTAAATCATAAACTTCGCTGCTATTGATTATTCATTATTAAGATTTTTTCTCTCTCCTTTTCGTGAATCTACTATAAAACTTCTCAGGCATTCGCTCCAGGCTCGATCTCATGAAATAAGTGCTATTAAGATTTTATTAATATTTTCCTTGAGTTTATTGAGTTAGAAAAGAAAGGGTTGTCAAGGTTACAAGTCATTGCAGGACCACGAGTATTCCCTGCTAACTGTACGGCACCCTACCGGTCAATTTTGACACATTTTCGCTAGCATGTCCAAAATAAAACTAGACCCTAGTTATTTCTCAGACCCGCTGTCACGTAGATATTTCTAAACGGCCTATAATCTATACCTTCTAAAGAGGACAACCAGAAACCTCGACAGCCAGAATACAGTTGCCCTTTTTCCACTACGGGGGCGTATATACTTTTTAAAGACACACCAGGACGGGTAATCAACTAATGAAAAGGAGTAAGTCACTGAAATAACTTAAAAATGAGGATTTTATAGCTTGCCTTATCCAAAAGTGATTGCTATGTATTTAATAATACGTTATAACAGGCATGAAAACAAAATAGAAAATCCTGCAGCAGTCACTACTGATCTTCAAAATCCAATACTGATATATTAAAAAATAACTGTCAACCATAGTAGAGTGCGCGATATTAAAAGACTGATAGATTGCCCTCAGAGTTCGGATTTCTCTCAAATTGCGCTGAGGGGGTAATTGTTGTTAGCTCTCACAAATAATTGAGATTATCGACAACTGTCACAAATACTTTCAATTTCAGATGCATAAATGGATTTACATTATGCTGAGTGTCAAACGTAAATATTGCATTATACAACCTGCATTCCGGAATAATTAATTCAATATGTAAATTTATATTCTAAAAGAAGACGGAAGTTTCAATTGCTGAAAATATAAACTATTTTATGTTTGCTTTCGTAAAATATTTGCAAAGAGTTTGCGTTTGGCTGAAATATCTCTTGAAATTAATTTTACACAGATGTAACATAATTATCACAAATAGTGGCTTGCACGCCACTAACTATTTGACAATATCTTAAATTAAACCAAAATCGGCTAAAATGTACGAAATCCATCCTAACGAGCATGCTCAAACATTGGCATAACATAACACTGCGGGCGCGTATGATATATGTATTCTGAAGGGATGCAGGAAAAGTAGATTAAAAGGAAGCGGCATTGAATATAAATGAATAAAAAGCGAATTCAGCTATTGAAGTAGAGTGTGGCGTTTAAATATTACAGTGTGTACATTTGGAGAAATGGGAAAGAAGAATTGGAGAGCAAATGAGGATTCGAATAAATAAATCTCGGAAAACATATAGTCAGGGAGAAGTGAAGTTTTCTGCGGAAATGAAGAAAATATTCTGAGAATTTTCAATATTGACAAACAAAAAGTTTCTTGGCGTTTAGAGAGAGCAGAGCAAATGCGTGGGGAAGATGAGAGAAGGTAGAGTGGAGAAGGAAGTGGACAAGACGGTAAAATTTATATTAAGTTCATTTGGCACTTAATAAAAATTCAAAGAAAAATATTTGATAACCTTAAACACAATTGTGTTTTTATGGATAAAAAATTATCCGGTCTTACGGTGTTCTGAAAATGATTAATATCTTAATATTATCTTCTTCTGAAGTTGTCGGTGAAAACTTTGTTTGATAGTTTACGCTCTGTCACAGTCATTATTTTTGCCATTTATAATTTTTATGTATTCGTAAATTTATGCTTCTCAAGGATATAAATTTGACTACAATTTCTAAATACTTAATTTTGGAAGGATTTTTTTTCGAACCCCTAGCAAGCAAAATGAAAGTCATTGAAATAAATCTAGGTCGTTTTGATCATCACTAAATGTCAGTTACATTCTGAATATCATGAAAAAGAAATGATTTGAATTTAAAATATCTGGCACTTGCTGGGAATCAAAATACAATACAATTACAATATACTGATAGCAATTAAAGATTTTCTTTCGAATTTTCAGCTCCCGTCACGGCCATGGGTGATGCTGCCCTTAGAAAATCCTCTAATGCACCAAGCGTAGTTCATTGAGTTGCTAGGTCGCTCACGGACCTACTGAATCGCTCAGCGTAACATCTTTCTAACGGTACAATTTATTACTCCCAAGACTCATGTGTAAGTCAACATTCTCTTAGATACATAAAATGATTATGTTTATTTACATGGATGTAAAATATTTTAAAATTACGTCAATGCCTCAAATTAAAGAAAGAACGGTATTGTTAAGGTCAAAGTCTTTATTTAAAAACCCTCAAATGGCAGGTATACAAATAAGAAAGAACTATACATATTAGCTAAAAATCACCTTGACGAAAAGGTCATAGGATTTCTCTTCTATATCTATATCCTTGCGTCCGGAATAACTTTGGTTCAACGTTTTATTACTATTCCAAGTTTAACAGGGGGAAAATAGAAATATGTAAGTCGGATATTAACATATAATGCTGTGGTGACGAGATAACCAAATGTGGATCCCTCGCCCATGCCCTTGCTTGAGCGAGCGCAAATCCTCCGAATTCCCCCTTTCTCTCACGAATCACCCTTTGGACCCTCGAAAATGGTTTCTAAGGCGCTGGTCACCAACCAAGAGCACCCATTTCCTTCCCTGGCTTCTCTCTTTGCGAGACTCCCACTCCTATTCCTGGCTTATTCCGATCCCTCAGTGACTACCTGCCTACTCCTTGCTTGGCTCAGTCGGCACTATGCGAGACTGCCATTTCCATCCCTGGGCAAGTCGGCATCATGCTAGACTGCCACCCCTGCATCCGAACTACGAGCTTCCTACCCTTTCGGACCCGACACCAACTGTCAAGTAAATGTCTTGTCTTTCAATAAAATGTATCTCTTGGCCAACCTATATTCTTATCTTTTTCTTATTCTTGATCATATTTACCCTTATGTCACGTCGACGATGATATGGAAAAAATCGCTAATTTAAAATGTGTTCTGCCAGCGTGCAATGGGAATACATTACAATTACATCGGATTCTTATACGCAAAAATAATTAACCTATTGGAGTTGCCTGGAAGATACCGTTAAAACGAGAGAAAACTATGGAGGGCCTCATGCATTTAAAAACCGTAGTTCTTCCTTTAGAAGTTCTTAAATCCTAGATTCGAGGCTAATTCTTTATTCAATTATATTATTATTAATTGCGGTAATATAACTATAGCAGTGTTAACTTATTTTCGAAATGTCCCGAGAAGAATAAACCGTGAATGGCAAAGTATAACGAAATTATTATTTAAAACTGTGATAAAATAAGACACGGAGCGGAGACACGCTTCACCGCTAAAAAGAAAATGAAGGTTATTAAAAAAAATTAAACTTCAGCATATGTCATTTCATTTCATATTTCAACATAGATACTCACGATAAATGTATTTAGTCAACAATAATGTTACTGACATATCGTAAACCAAACGTCTTCACCTTCCGGATTAAGAGATGACCCATCGATATAAATTCTATACCTCCTAATGTCTGGAGAATAACTGTGGTCATACTGTCTAAGAGTGTTTGAAAAATTTGAAGATCTTAACTAAGTGAAATGGAGATCAACACTAGATGTTAGAGTGATAGTAAAAATAAACACTCAAATGTTAAAAAGTAATATAAATTGTTCAGAGCTCTCCATGTACTTCTAAAAGTAATATATTTGAAATTACCTTGTTCACAGAATGAATTAAACTTCGGAATGTTTCAAAACAACCTTTACCACTGCCATTATATAATGATCAGTGTAAGAAGAAAAATGTCTATAAAAATTTGAGCATAATGATTGATGACAAATTTGTATGACAAGATAATATATATTCTTATAGCTTCATTCAATACCTACAGAACAGATAGCGATGAGAAAATATTTCACGAAGAAATAAAAATAATGGTAGTTATTAAAGATCATTTATTTAAATAGTCCTGACTCAGACAAAACTTTATTTTTTTAATATCAGAAAATAGATTTAGAAAATGGAATATCAAGAACGATACGATTAAGAATTTTTTCTAAACCTTCGCAAACTCAGACTACACCTTAATTCACAACTTGACCATAGGTGTGCACACAGGATGGGCACAGATGCTCACTTGCCCACCTTGGAAACTCTGGGGCCCCTTAGGCCCCCCCAGACCCAGCTATGGACGGTATGGACACAGTACCTAGGACCTATGTAACTTCCACGCATTGTTTAATTTTTTTAAATTTCGTTAAATTATCGCCAAACTTATGTTCTATTACATTAACTTAAAAAACGGTTTTGAAATGAAGGTGTTTGTTTACCCTTTGTCATTATTTTGCTGCATCGTAACGTTTTGATCAAAATTGGATATGCAAATACAACTTATGTGAATACCTTCACCTTGAAAAATTCATTTGACCAAGGTGCGAACCCGGATCTTCCGATTTCCAATCAGGTATGCCAGCCAGTTACACCCCCAACTGCTTGCGCTCACCTCATTTGTAAACTATGAGCACGCATATGAACGTGGCAATAATAATTTACCAAGAGTCATGAGAGGCTACTCCCTAAGTGCTTCAAACACCTGCTACTTGGTGTAGAGATACTAAAATCACTCTAATTTTCCCGGAGTTAGAAATATGAATCGATGTCACGATACATTTCTAACGTGGTAAACTAGAATCTGGAGGTCCAAATATCAGAGTTTAATGTAAATTGTCCTAAATCAAAATCTCACGAGCATTATCGATTTTTAATTCCTGATACGTATCTAAAGTTTATTGGTTCCTCGTATAAAAATGAGATGAAAAATAAGGTGAGTTCAATCGACTATAACAGAGGGTATTGAACTTTTCAAGGAAATTGATCCATGTATTAAAAGACAAAGGTAATCGCTAAGGGGTTACTTAATGGCATAGATGGATAGAGATTAACTCAAACTGGTGGTTACATTAGATCGCAATAGATCAATAGACATTACAGAAAATTACTATTGAACTATTTATGTAAGAAATAAGTCATTCATTATTTTTCCGAACCAAATAATGTAAAATAACGGAGCCAATCAATCTATTCTATTTGCTAATCATATAAAACCTCCATTTAACTCTATTTCAAAACCCTAGAATCATCCTGCTACTGCATATTTCTGAATTAATTTATCCTTTTTATTCCCTTTCAAAAAATTATCAAACCACTTCAATATAATAAGCTATCACCAATGCCACGTTTCGAAAGCTCAAGTTTTCCCCATGGTTAACTATAGTAGTAACAATAAGAAGAGAAGTGATTTTTTAAAGATGAAAATAAAACTCATTAAGGATCATACTAGAGAGATATTTGAGAGGCGGAAGGGAAAGATAGATACATTGCCTGTCCCCCCTTATAAATGATGGAATGAGAGGTGGAAGGGAAAGAGGGAGAAAAGGAAATCGAAGAAGGAGAAGGAAAATTTCTATTATAAAACAAATTGACCACGACAAATGAGCATGTTGAGGAATAGGATAAGGCGACAGTTAGTGGAGATGGAGAGGATGTTCCATCAAGTTTTATTAACGGGTGCATCGTGGCCTATAATAATCATCTCAAATGCCATTGATTTAATTTTAATATTGTAAAATAATGGCAATGTCCCTATTAGATATTCTAAAGCCTAAAGGACGTTGTCTTCAAAATGTTTTTTTATTCCGAAAGGGTGAAGCCTTGATTTGAGAACAACTTGGTCATTGCTCTGGTCAATTTAGTTAAGTAATCAATTGTTGTAAATGAGAAAATGGCTCAAATATTTCAGCATAAGACTTAATCACCTTGAATTCATCTACATCGAAATTCAAGACCGAAGATAGCTTAAGCAATTGTCGCACGCTTGAGTTTCTCATAACTCTCATGGGGTACATCTATGTTACTTTATCTTCGCTCACTCGGAACTGATAGAATCGTATCCGCGATTTGAAAATATTAATATCTACAATGAACCTAGGATCGAAAATAAATTAAATCTGGATGAAAGTTTTTGCATTAATGGGAATGCATAGCATGTTTTCTTTCATTCAGTGAATCGAATCCGAAACGGGAATGATTCTCTTGTAATCAGACATTTCCTTCGAGTAAATAACTTTGGGCGTTTATCTTTTTGTCGATTCCCCGCTATCAGCGGTTTTATCGTATATCAAGGGTTTTGTTGTAAATTTTAACTGGCATATTATGATGCCGATATGATTCCGCCTGTCCCCCCTTATAAATGATGGAATTGTTCAAAAGTTTCGATAGATCCGCCGTTTTCCCCTCCCCACCCGTGGAACGCGGTCCATGTATTTCCAGCCGTCGCTAGTGTGTCGACAGGCTGTCTGGTTACGCGAGTCGCCGGATGGCGGAGAAGGCGAGAGGGGGCTCCATAAGTCATGGCAAGAGATGTGTTTGAGGAGCGGGAGGGCGACGGGGGTGGGCGGGGAGGATTTGGAGGGATGGGGGAAGGAGGGAGGGAAAACAGCAGAGGGGCGGAAGTTGGGAGGGGAAGGAATCTGCAAAGAGAAATGTTTGCGGAGGGAGATCCCCCAAAATAATTTCGGAATTATAAAATAAAACGAGTCCAGAATTTTATTTGTCCCTCATTCAACAGGCTTTCTTAATCTTTAAGAATTAGGAAGGAAAAAAAGAGATTTTTTTCCTTCTCGTTTGAGACGAGTTGAGAGGGGCATAATACGGTTTCCCTCGAGAATCAGGGAACGTTCTTCAAGATGTGCTTGAGCAGGGTTTTCCACACCAATATAAAGAGTCTTCCTCCATTTCGGGGTGTTTTTTAAGTTGTAAAAAAGGCAATGAATCAGTTAAACGAGTTTCCCACTTAACTCGGAGGAAAGGAATGAGAATGACGCCCGCTTTCCCACCCTTCCAACAGTTACAATCATCTTCGGCGCCCCGCTCTTAATTAGCTGATCAATTCTCTCTGAACAAAGAATTACGCAAGTCTGCCAAACACTCCAGGACTGCCCAAAGAAAAAACCCGAGACTTAAATGTCTTAAAGAATAATGGTTAGAATAAATAACTCCGAAAAAAGCGAATTAATAGAGAAGTGGCTTACAAAAAGACACATGGCAAAGTGAATGGCTTCTTATGTATGAGAAGTTTTTAATCCTTCGTGTCATTTACTGTATTGTTTTTGGCAACATTTTTCTCTTCACGCTGACTTATAATCATTATCATATCTTTCCAATGCAAAGAATTCGCTAAATTTGCGTTGACTACATAGAAATATTAGCATAAAGTACCTTATTATAGACTTTGGTTACTTAAAATCTATTAAGAGGTGCAAGAAAACTTTGAAACAATTATATTGCTGTTTGAATTAAGAAACCGAGTGGCATCAACAAAATTTGCATACATGAATAAAAATAATTCTCATCTTCTATGCCGTATGTTTTTTAATCGTAATCTACCGGTTAGGGCACGTTTCTGATAGACATCACCGCTACACGACAAACAAGATACTAACATTTCAACAACCTTCATTACAATAGCCCATTCTTCAATTCCGTATACTTTCTGCCACCCTTCATTCCGTCCAACATGCCAGATTTTTCCTCCCTCTGCCTCACTTACCCACCTTATCCCCACTATCGCCACCATCAGCAGTCCATTGCGAGCCAAAACGGCCTTAATCAACTTTTCCTGTCTTCTTTGGATTTCTCCCAATAGCCTTCTCTCCTCCCCTACCATGCCTACAGCTTCTTCGTTTGTTTTCTCTCCATCCAATACCATATGCTTTATAAACGACAGAAATTCCACATCATTATTATCTTATTTTACATACAAATTGAAAATGCCATTACTCACAAATCGAATGAACGGGGACAGTGCCCATAGTGTTAAATATGTATATGAGTGTAATACCGTAGAGTAAATATACTTTTACTCCACGGCAGTACTCACCCCTGTCACTTCACCTCAGTTATTTATTGCCTACAGAGAAATTATGATGATCTATCATGCGTTGTAAGAATTAGAAAAAGTAGAAATAGTACCTATATTTTTCCTCATATGGTGAGAAAAGAAAGAAGTCACTCCCGTTGTGGAACCAAAAATAACAGTGGCGGAAACAAAGGCGAAATAGTTTGCGTCGCTGTTTGGAGGTTGTGGGGTAAGACTGGAGAGGATAAAGCCGAATGAGTACTAGGTATTGGGGAACTGCAGAGATATGCGTGGGGGGTGAGTGGGGGGAGGGTGGAAGTTGGACGAAAATATGGATTTCGAGAGGAAAGAGAGAGAGAGAGAATCAGGAGGGTGGTATCGGAACCGCGGGTGGGGAGAGGTGGAGAAGGCGGAGAGGTGGCATGCAGAAAGACCAAAGGTATTCTCCCTCGGACGGAAGGGAAGGAGGGGCGTGTGCGGTAGCAAGAGTAGAGAGGCTCGAGTGCGGGGACGAAGGAAAGAAAGGGATGATGGATGGATGGAGGGGGGATGAAATAAAAAGAGAAAGAAAGCGGTGCGCACTCACTCGAGGGGAGAACACCGCGGAGGATGGGATTAAAAACGTAGCAAAAGGAGAAGCGAGGCCGATATGGGATGGAAGACGTAGGTTGCGGCTAGGGGGGGAGGGGAAGGAGACGAAATGATCGCCTCTCATAAGGGATGGGAGACTTGATGGGGAAGGGTGGAACACGAGGGCGGGCTCCGAAGGGCGAGTC
>LYUA01000234.1:165630-178668 GCA_002093875.1 Calopteryx splendens | reverse complement strand
CATGCCATTTTAATCACCCTGATCCATTGCTTGATAATTTTGTTTAAACTTCCACCTAGTGGCAAAACTAGGTAGTTGTTGAATGCCACAGCCTGCTGACCAGAGATTAGAGGTGCAAGCATTGAAGTTAGGCATTTAGTTGTTCCTGTTGTGACCCTCTGTTTTTATGTGAAAAGGTAAATTGAAGCCCAAAGGTGAATGTTGACTTTTTTTTCTGTAGTCCCAATTGCCCTCCAGTTCAGCCAAAAATCCTGCAGAAAGAAAAGTGAGTCATGAAAAGTGCATGCACCCAGGAGTTAGGAAAGAGTATTGAGACTATGGAAAAAATGTGCACTTGGCTCAAGAATATGGATGTAATTTTATGATAAACATTTATACACATGCTAAATAACTCACAGAACAACCTCTGTGGGTGAAATAAGTAGGCTTATTATAGATTTACTTAAAAGTAAATCATAGGCCAATATGTACCAAGATTCTCATTAAATGCCATAATAGTTCTATCAGGTTTCCTGTGCATGTCATTTGCTTAACCAACACAAATTTAGGATTCAAATGCTGTAGCTTTAAACTACTTTTAGCAAAGTAGTTTAAGGCTAATCCATGCGTATAATATTTTCATTGGTTATTTTGCATACGTAGAAATAGTGTTGAGTTATACACTGGTCCACTTGCATACTCAACTTATGTTGTGGACCTCTTTGTCCTTAGTATCACTTTCACGTATCCCTGAAAAATTATTTCAATGTCTGAGCTACATGGATTTAAACATTGATTATGTTGCCATTTGTCTGTAATGTTTAGTGTGTGATAAATTAAATACTTGGCTTTTAAAGCATGGAAACCGTAAAAAAAATTAGAGCTACACTTTCCGTATCAGTTCTATGTTGCTACATGGTGTATAACTCTTGATTATATGAAATTCGTAAACCTTTTGCAGGGTTTTAGAACCGGCTATTTGTATCGACGTCCTCTGGTGAAAAGTGAGCCGCCTCGACCTCGGAATGACGTTGAAGTTCCACCAGCAGTTTCATCACTCGGCTACCTCTTGGAGGAGGAGGAAATGTATAAAATGGGGTTAGTTGATGATGATGATGTGATGTTTTTTCTTCTTCATTCCTCGGTTCCTTTGAGGATTTCATGTCTTATGATACAAATCTGTTATTGTCGTTGTAGCCACTTGAAGAAGTTTATGGACGGTCGCAAGACTCAAGACAGAACCCGCTGGCTAAACTCTCCCAACGTGTACCAAAAGGTGGAAGTCCTGGAGACGGGCACTCCTGACCCGAAGATCATCACCAAGGTAGAGATGATCAAATTTGAAAACAAAGAGGAGAGCCAAAAGTAGCGTGTGGGATATCTTGCATTGTGTTTGACCCGCATAAGGTGGCTGATATTTTTAATACTCCAAGTCCGGCCAATATGTTATGTCATGAATATGTTCACTGTCACGCAAACACACACATATAAATATTCAAGTTATTACTAAGTATTTTTGTCCTATAGAATAATATCAATGTATAAAATCTTGTCTGTATGTGCGCCATCAACAATGGTCTGTTCTGTGGTGGTTTATTTTTGACCTGTGTTTCCAAGAAACATTTGTAGGTGAAGATAATAAATACAAATCCAATTCTCAATGTTGCTTAGCCATGCAGTTTATCTTTTGGCATATAAAAATTGCATTGCTGTCTTACTTCTTGCTGGAAATACTTGATAGGAGTGCATTTCACTTTGCACTTGTGATATTCAAAGATATTGTAATTACTGTTGAAAATTGTATTTAAATGCATTTATTTTCAAATGCCATCTCTTTATCGTCTTGGATTAATGAATATGGTTGATTGATATTCCTGCTACAATTTTTGTTAGGCATTTACTTATGATGTACTAAGTTGGTATTGTTATATCAGAATAAGTAGGGCGTTCTTTAATACTTGAGCTCTGATGGAGCTATTCAAAAGCACAGTGACAGTATTTTAAAATAATGCACCATCCCATTCCAATGAAAATTTTTTAAATTTCCTGTACATATTTGCAATACTGAATTTATTTTTGTCTGTTGGTTTTATTTTCGCATGGTTTTTAGCATTGCACTCACTAGGCTCATCAGTTTCATTAATTAACATTTGGTTTGCTTTGTAACAGCACTGTTTTGATATTATTTTTCACTAGTATGTAGTTGTGACTGAAAATATTTTAAATCATTCAAATATTTCTGCACAGGGACATTTTATTTAGTCAAATCTCAAAGAGTTTTTTTTTGTTAAAAATATGAGAAAAATATTATTTCTGCTAGTCATATAGATATTGCTTTATTTCTCAGTTTTATTTTTAGTGCCATATATATAGAGCAAATTCATTAAAATATTAGCAGTTTTATTGTCAGTTGTTTTTATATTAATGGAGTCATAATAAAAACATTGGTGTAAGTAGGGAGCTGATTCACTAAAAAATACTTTAGGAGTTGTCTTTTGTGAATTTCTGTAGTGTCAAATGTCTGCAATAAAATATTTGTAGAATGGTTTTCTTACTGGAACCCTTGTAAATTGTCTCCTGATTTATAGAGAGAGATATATATATATATATATATATACAATTGGTGGAGCAAATAATTGTTTGCCTTTGTATGTGCTGCACTACTGCTCTGCTGAAAAGAGTTTTAATGAGCAACTGATCTTCAGTGTTGTGTGGAGTGTCATAACCATTAACTTGCAATCGGTGTGACATTTGTTTGAAGAATAAAACTCATTTTACTTTCTACTTAGCTTTCAATGAACATTCACCCTCCCTTCAATCCTGTTGGCCTGTTTTTTTTACACGTCCTCTTTTTGTTTGATTTTTTAGTGGGTGGATGCGAATGCAGACGAGGTAATTGGATTTCTGCTGCAGGAGCTTCTCCCGTCAGGGTCTAAGTGTCCTGTGTTTTCTTTTGTTTTTTAATTTTCTTTCTTGCCTACATTATTCTTTTCTTAATTTCTTCCAAGGGGGTCATTTCTTTAGTCGTTCATCGCAATTTTGAGCATGCAGGATTTTTGTTTTGCATGGGGACGTAAATTTCTGCTTTTATCTTCCTTTGATTTATGAAAAAGATAATAATTGCTTCTTTTGTATTATTTTTTATATGTAATCATTCTATATGTTTGGATAGATTTATCGTTTGGGATTAAGTAGATTTTTTGACATTTTCTGTAGTCGGTCATCAAGATAAAGATTACCTGGCTCGTAATAAGTGGAAATTTAAATAATGTGATGGACAGTTTTCTTATAATGTGATAGACTGTTTATTAAATGCTCTAAACCTGACCTGCTCTAAATTTTTTGCATCTTAAAGAACTTCTTTTTTTAAGTCCAGGGCATTATTTCCAAGTGTTATGTCATTCAGTTTTTAAATTTACTGTTTTGCTTTAAATGTCAATCATTTTTAACAGCAGAATTACTTTTATTTTTCTTTGCAACTTGAATTCTTGAAATTGAAAAAAAATCCCCTCTTTTTCCAAGACTTACAGAATTTTCTTAAGCATGCATTTCCTTCTTCACATCAGCTATTTGAATTATCTTTTTTTTTATTCCTGCGATAGGCAGACAAGCCTGCTGATCATTCATTTTTATAAGGCGAGCCTGTTTTTTATAATATTGTGATGAGTGCCTTTTATTTGGCAGTGATGGAACCCCTAGTGTCAGACAAAACCAGGACTTAAGGGACCACCTCATGAAATAATTCAATTGGCGTCAAAGGGCTGCCTTCTTTAATAATCTTAAGTAAGGTGTGATCCAACAAAAAATACTTCGAATTAGATATGATATTCTTAAACAGGCACGTGATTGATCGGCAGATTTGGTTTTTGCCAAGAGTTGTGGGAGATTTGTGCAATGAAGGTCCCTAATGTACTGGTTTTGTCCTTCACAGTGGGTTGCTGAAGGTTCTCCGACACATAGCACACCCGTGAAGATCGATAGTGCTTTGCAGTTTGTTCCTAAGAACACAGATCCCAGAGAGTTCAAGAAACTGCAGCAACAGGTAAGATCTCTCTTTAATATATCCATTAGCATTTTCCAGACTACAGAAAGACGGACGACTTATGATACTAAAATTGGTATCATAAAATTGCCATTTTTTTCTGTGGTGCAATTTTGTCTTTCCTGAGCACAGAATCGATTTCTTTAGTGACTTCTGCTATTTGTTCCCTGTATTAATGTCAAACCCCAGAAGCGTTCTGGTTTCTCTTTTTCAAACTTGGACTACATGATGTCTTTGAGGGGTAAAGTTCATTTTAAAGTGTGTTCTATGAACAATTATGTAATTTTTATTGTCATCAATGGTATCCTGACTTCAATTGAAGGCTGACACCCGATTTCAGTAGACCTCATGTGGTGGGTAGAGCTGCAGCACTACTCTGTTGCAAGTGACGGAGGTAGGTAATAGCAACTGATAGGTAGTTGTACCTTCTCATGCTTCCAGGCTTGCACACACAAGTAAGCAGTCTGCTTGATGTGATTTATCAGTTAGTGGATTAGAATACATGTGGAGAGTTATTCCTTAGGTGTGTGGTATCCCTCAGAGCTAATACACTCATCTCAAAATTTTCACTAACCATGATCATTAGTAAAGATTTTTTTAACAATTCTTAAATAAATGTTTATTTTTTTAAGTGAAAAGCTTGTGGCTAAGATATGGTATGTCGCGTATGCTCAACTATGCCTATTTGGAAGCGGAGGACACCGCCCTTGCCTTTTGCACAAAGTCTCGATCCTTTTTCTTTTCTCAGTCTCCAATTAACACCTTGGAGTTATTATTAGCCTTGCAATTTTTCAAGCACCATGCTGCATTGAGTTACCCTACCATCCTGATTGAAAGGACTAGCACATGAGGGGAGAATGATAACTTCAAGTCAGGAAAACATTTGTTGGTCAATTTTATCATCATTCACCCTGCTAGTGTCTATGTCATTGGGTATGTCTGGAGAATGCTAATTTATTTTTGGGGAAAGTTTGAAAACATATGTTTACAAAATATTATTCATGTTTGACCAAATATTTTTATAATAATAATTGTTGCTAATTAAAATTAAAAAAAATATATTTTATATCGCTACATTTAAAAAAGTAACAATCTATGCTAACAAGAACAGAAAAAGGGCTTACTGGTGGTTTGGCTCAATAAGATTTGATGGATCAACTGTCTAGCACTTTTTCACCGGGTTCCATTTGCTGTTTGACATTGCATTTTCTGTGACAGCATTAATCATCATTCTAGTTTGACTGTTTGCAGAGTAAGTTGAAAGTTCAAACAAATAAATAATTATTCATAATGACTTTTTTCCAGCTTCTCTGGGTTAAATATTTTTATTATTCTCGATGTTTCACTTCCTATGATGGGGGCATCATCTGGATGAAGTGTCAAATTGTTGTCTTCATTTAACTTTATGTAGGCACATGCCTGTTAATAACCTTGGCCATTGGCTGTAATCCATTGTTGCCGTCACCTTTCAATTTGAAACCTTAACTGTTGCTTTTTTGGACTTTCATCTCTGTCTTGAAATAAATGTTTCCAAGTTTGGCTGATCTCTTATACCCATCCTCCCGATTGAAATTTTTAGGGTTTTTTTTCAAATTCTATTGCCTCCCTTGTTAGGTGTAGGAAATACTTGTTTTCTTTTGTAAGAATTTTTCGTTCCTGTGAAGAAGATCTTATGGCTGGGTCCAATGCTGCTGTGTTCTGCAATGGCACTGAATCTTTCCATTGCCAAATACCTAATGCTCTTTTGAGTTCTTGTAACCCTTTTACTGCCAGCTTTATTTACTTGCAATAATGTGCCTAATTGTTAAAATAGTAAATAAACTATAAAAAAGATATAACAATCAATAGGCAATATGCAAAATAGACTCTTTACCTAAAAATATCATCAAAATTGACATAGATACAAGCTTAATTAATAAAGATTAAGTACTTAAATTTGTGAGTAAACAATATTTTTTGCTAACTTCATGGCATGGACTTGGCAGTTTTCTCAGTCTACCAGCAAGGGGCTGGTGGCAAAAGGTTTAAACAGCATTTGATGGACCACTTCGTTTGTCCACCTTATACTTTTCCACAGCTGCTAGGGATCAAATACACTCCTTCAGAAGTTAAAGAGGGTCCAAGACATTTTTTGCTGATGGCAGTATTTCTTTAATTTTCCTCACAGTTTATGTCTGACTAAAATGTTTTCTTTATGCAGAATTATTAAAATTTGTTCCGTAGCATGAATGATGAAAGAAATTATGCCCTATCCTGCTGGCTTGGTACTAGTGTCAGGAGTTTTTGTTTTAATATCCATATTTTTCATTGTGTAGGAGAGACTGTGGCCATTATTGTTCAATGTATTTATAAGATGTTTCTCTTCTCCTCCTCGTTATGCGTTGTCTGAGACTTTCATCTTGCCATGTGGATAGCACATTTGTCATTTGTGCATGTGGGGAAGAAAAGCTCAAAGATTTCCATCAGCCATTAAATTTTATCCTGAGATACAGCTTACGATTGAACTAGAGAAAAATAAGTGTATGCCGTTCCTTGATCTCTTGGTGGGGAGAAAGAAGGATGGAAGCTGAGGCCATAGTGTGCACAGGAAAGAAACTCATTCAGATGGATTACATGCATGCTGCCTCACACCATCACCAGGTGCGAAAAAGTTCAGTCTTGAAAACTTTGACTTGGAGAGCAAAAATAGTCTCAGACGAAGCATCACAGGTAGAAGAGAAACATCTTGTCAATTCATTGGAAAATAATATACAGTCGAGTACCAAACCAGCAGGATATGCCATCATTCCTTTCATCACTGGTGTTACGGAACGAATTTCAAGAATTCTGCATTGTAGTCAAGACAGTGATGAAAGTCAAAAAAGCAACAGTTGACATTTTAACTTTAAAGGTGGCGGCAACAATGGATAACAGTCGAGGTTAATGGCTGCATACCTACATAAATTTAAATGAAGACAACAATTCGACCCTTCACCCTGACGATGCACCCAGCATAGGTCATGAAACGTTGAGAATGATTATATTTAACAGAAGCCAGAAAAAAAATTAATATGAATAATTCATGCGGAAATCTTTAAAAATGAATAATAATTTATGTGTAGAAAAATTGCTATTGAACTTACAATTAGATTTCTGAATCCTCCTTCATATTTTTAATGGTTGCCTTCCCAGTATTGTAGTGAATTTTTTGCTGTGACTGGGAAAGTACTGTGTTAGTAGAATGTGATCATTAGAATTACAGTAGAATCAGTGATCAGTAGAATTACAATTACTTTTCATTTTGGCCATGGGAATAACTAAAATCTTTAATTTGTCACACAGTTTTGGTTTAATATTCCCAAAAAAATTTAATTTGTTTAGCTAAAAATTTAAATTTTTTAACAGATACAGTTAAAATGCTTTTAGCAAATGTGGATTTCTCCTCCTGAACTACCAAAAATCCTAGCTTCTTCCCAAGGGAGAGAAATGATTATGTGATTCCATGAATATTAACACAAATTTTATCTAATCCCATTGTTGTGAATCTCTTCGTTACATAATGATATGAGTCAAGACAAATACTGTGCTTCCTGTTAAGGAAACTATGGATGGAAAACTGCTATTTTTCTGGCAAATCCAGTGTAAGCACAATTATAAAATGACTTCTGCCTATTTATTCAATCAATTTTTAAACAAATATTTTTTAAATTACATATTTTTGCATTGAAATATTTACCATGTAATTAGGTATTTGGTTCACTGGTTAGTTCAAGTACTCAATTTCCCATACAAGAGCACTCAAAATCCTTTGAATTATTAGGCTTCAATTATTAATCAGTTGTTGAGAATCTTGAAATATACCATTTATTTTACAATGAACTTTGGTTACTCACTGTAATGTAGTTTGATTATTTACAAAACCTTTCCTACTGTGGGACTATATTACCATCCAGACCTTGATTATATGTATTCTTTTCAATGCAGTGTTATTACCCCTACAAAGATGGAAAGTATGGAAATTTTAAATTCAAATAATTGTAAGATATTTACACATTGCACAACATTATATAATCCTAACAGTGAGTGAAACATGCAAACCAACAATTTTACTATCATTTAATATAGGTAATTAATGATCTAAACTTAATATTTATGTTCAACAAAAGTTAATTAATTTGGATGGTTTTGAATTATGACAAGGCTCCTTGATGCAAGTAAGTATAAAAAAAGACATTTTCTCAAAATAAAAAAAAATACATTTAATAGTTAAAACATCAGTTCTTTAATCTTTGAATTTAATTTGCAAACCAGTGGAATTTTTGTATTCTCGTCAGATAATTTGTCCCTCTTTGGTGCCAGAATGTCTTTGCACACACCATAAAGCCGATCCACAGGAGCATTGGATGGCAGGGTGGTCTTTGCTTTGTTAAATGCTGTTTTTAGGATTGGAAATGGGTGATGTAGCTTTAATGCTGTTGTCTAAAAAATACAATTTTTAGAGGTTGCAATGAACTAAAAACATCACCATTTGAAAAATTAAAAAGGAACTTGCATATTATGTATTCCAGTAGTGTCAGATCAATGACAATTCTCGTGTGTGAGAAAATTTGACATTTGCTTAACAAACTGTGATTGTGGTATGATTAGAATAATGCATATAGTGTAAATTCAGGCACATAAATAATCAAAACCATAGGAGAGGAGCACTGGAAATGTAAAACAATTGGTTCTAATTTGCTTTTGTGGGCACAACCTATTTGGCAAACAGGGAAGAGGGATCAGAATTTTTTAAACACCTCACGTGTTCCTTGGTTGTTGTAAAGATCTTTCCTTTGCCCAAGTAACACACTGAACAGTCGTCACATGCCTCATGTGGCCACCATAACAGTCATCACGTTTTATGCTCTTCAATGTGTACACCCCCGATTTAATGACCTGCTAATATTCATCTTTCCCTTTGTAAAGAAGGATATTTCGGAGGGTAGCGGGGGAGTAAAAGAGAGTCACTGAGATTCACATGATCCTCATCTTTGAAGGAGATTTTTTTCACCTATTTTTTCTTATGCGTATTTTCTTGCAAAGTAACCTCTTTACTATCCATATTTAATTATTCTCGCACATATTTGGTATATTGAATAAAAAATCTTGCATTTATTCATTTCTTACAATGCTATGTGTAGCTATATGGAAATAAAATAGAACATTTTTTGATCCGGCTAGCATTTTTCATGGACTGATATGCCTATTCTCTCAAAACGTCTGGTGTCCCCTGGTCTATTGGTTAATGGTTAATTCCAATAACTTTGTCAAAGGGAAATTTTATTTGAAGTGGAAAGTTATTCTCAATGCCGACTATTAGGCGAGCCCCTAGAACAATGAAATATGAAAAAAAAGCTTGTAAATAGTTCATGGTGAATTGCAAATTTAATGTTTGAGACTTATAAGTGAAAAATTAGAATTTTGGAAAATTTCTCCTTGTCAATGCGAGCTTGATAACTTCCTTATACTTTCTATTCTGATGACATCAGGGGTGTTAATCATGAAGCAATTGGGCAAACATATTATGATCAGTTCACATCGAAGATCTTCATATATCAGGAAATCAATAACTTCCAAATGACTTTGGTTTTTGGTTACAAGATGGAATATTGGCCAATGGATTTTATGTTAACGGTTTGCTAAGTCAAATATTTTAGTACCATGAAAAATAAAAAAAATTTCGAAAGTATTTTAAAAGGCTATTAAAATTCTCTTCAATTTGCTACACTAAGTGCGAGATTAGATTTTCTTCGTATGAACATTAAAAATATAAATAAATACATGTGATTGCTGTGGTGACAAATTTCTGACTAAAAGGCAGGAAGCATCTCAATCGCATGCATCGAAATAAGTGGAGGCTTTAGCAACCACTGAGCTACTTTATCCACTTTTCCCAATAATATTGGCCATTGAAACCTGTTCTCTATTGATTTAAACTTGATCCACCTTTATTTAATTTATTTCATAATTCAATATTAGAATTATAATGTAATTTGGCTAAAAATAAAACATGGATAGCCAGAATGTGAAAGACAATTTATTCTGTGGGTATTTTGCCCCCTCTCCTCCTCCAGAAACTGTCAAATGAGCCTTTCTGCGAAGAAATGTTGCCAGGCTTCTAGAAGGCTGAGGTGCATGCAAAATCTCGTATCCGATGAAGATTTTTTTTCGTGCTTTTTTAAAGTTTATAAAATTTGAATTATACTGCACATGGTTAATTTCACCTAGAGTAGCCCTTATCATGCTCTACAGTTAGTTGCAATGAGGACCCGAGTGATTGGACCTTTGTGTCCGAGGACCCTCCTAATGACTGGCTACGTACCTGAGATGTTACCCAAAGAAATAGCCATTAACCTTTATTCTGCTTTTGTGTGCGCTTATCCAGTGGTCCCTTGGGGGGGGGGAGGGGGTTTGAGTCAATCCACTAGGTGAAGTTTTCTCTTGCCCAATGGTGAAACTCTGCCTCCTGCGATAGAAACCTGGTGGTCAAGAGTTTGATTGCTGGTTGGTTGAATAATTTTAGGGGTCGGTGTAATACAAATAATCTGAAGTGGGTTTGCATGACAAATTACATGTTCATCGTTCCAAAGATGGTATTTGCCGATGGCGAGCAGTCTTTAAATCTTCAAGAGCAGATAAAATAATTATTTATTTATTTGTGCAGAGATTTGTAGTTTGCATACGAATATAGGACACGTCAATACAGTTAATAGCAGAAATAGTACGTAAATTTAAATAATGAAACACACAAGAGAAGTATAATGAAAGTAAAATATGAAATTGGAATTTTGGAATTGCATGTTACCTGTGCAGCATTCATTAACAGAGTAAAACAGTTTGTTATGCAGAAACTTCAATAACTTATTCTTGAAGACCATTGCCTTTTTTCATTCTTTATCTCAGGTTGTAGTCTATTATGCATTTTTAAACCCATAGATTTAGGTCCTTGAGCAGTGTTACATGTCCTTATAAAGTTNNNCCATAGATTTAGGTCCTTGAGCAGTGTTACATGTCCTTATAAAGTTTTGATGAAGGCCTTTGCAAGTACTAGTACAGTGACAGTGGTAATTGTTGTTCGTCGTATACTGAAGCGTATTATCTTTTTGCACTCATGCTTATTACATAAATGTATATGCATGGAATTGACTATATACACAGTGTTTTAAGAAATGGATGTCAAAGTGCATCATAAGAAGCATTGCACATCAGCCGTATGGTTGGTTTCTGTGTTATGAAAATGACATCAGCATGCAGAGAGGAACCCCAGAACAGTATGCTGAAAATAATGGTAGAGTAAAATTCACTTTAATAAATGGATAACAATGCATCAATATTTACAGAGTGCTTGATGCTCCTAATAAGGAAGCATACTGAACTTAACTTACTGTGAAGTCTACAAATGTGCTCATCCCATGTTACAGTTTTATTCAGAGTAACTCCTAGAAATCGCATGATAGGAATTTTTAGGAGATATTTCCTTCCTACCTTCTGCATCTATGATATATTTTGGCAGTGACTATATACTTGTTAGATAAATAAATAAGAGCAGACTTACCGAGATTCAGTTTAAGAAAGTTATTTTGACACCATTGATGCAAAATTTTAGTTGCATTGACGGCCCTAAGCGACAATGTCATCAGCATAAGGCATAGGCTTGACTCCAGTTACAGATTTAAGTGTGTCTGGTAGGCCATTAATGCACATTAAAAATGGAATAGGGCCCAAGACAGAGCCCTGAGTTACAATAATTGTGACTTCTTTACCAGGAGAAACAAACTGATTGTCATTTTTATTTAAATTAACATGTAGGTACCATGCACTCGAGTAGGATTCAATTCACTTGTGAGTGGTACCTCGTAACCATAAAGTCCCAGTTTAAACAGAAGTAGCTGGTGATTAACAAGATCAAACGACTTGGAGAAATCAAAGAATAAACCCAATGTCTCTATTCTGTTATCTAAATTTGACAGTATTTGAGTCGCCATATCATAGGTGGCTGTAAATGTATATCTGGGTTTCATGAACCCATGATGTGAGGGGACAAGAGGTTGAAACATTTAAGATGTGATGCCATTCGGTTGTAAAAGACCTTTCCAAATATTTTCCTATGGTGGTTTTAAGTGCATCAAGGAACATTCCCCAAGTCTTAATGACTCATTAATGAGGAACAGAATTTGATCCTTAATTGCAATAACTGATTTTTTTATGACTCTGCCAGGGACACCTTCTAAACCATAGCTATTTTTATTGGGTAATGTATTAGTAATGTTGGTCAATTCCAGTTCAGAGCAAGGAAACAAATATAATAAATGACATGACCTTGTTTGCAAACCTTAATAATCGATCTATAAGCTTGGTAAAAAAATTGACTGCTTTCTTTGAAGAGAAAATACAGGTAAACATTCATTTCCAGACAAACTAAAAGTAAATATGCTAAAATATACTATAAGCATACATATGGTTATGATCTATTTCAAGGTTGATTACATTAATTTCACCAAAGGGAAATAATTTTCTGGGTTAGTTCCAGAAAATCAGACTCCAGAGGGAATTTGAAAGGGATTGTCAACACCCACTGTATGTGGCTTAGCGAAATATGAAAAAAAAACTCATAACTAGTTCATGAAGAATTGTCATGCCCATTATATAATGTTACTGTTTCCTCGAGGCTTGGAAGGACTATAAAAAGCAACGAGAGATTGCAAAATGCCAAGTGTGCCAGTAAAAAAAGTGACGGGAAAAACACACGTATATATTTTTTCATAAATGCTGAAAATTAACTATGCAACAAATTTTATTACCTACCATATTGAAGGGTTGGATTACTTTCTGTAGTTTGTGTCTCCACACTTCCTTTTACTGATGTTGAGCCTAAATTTAGGTGATCATAGGGTGTGGAATGTCCGCTGCAGCATCAGAATAAGATTTGGGGAAGTCAATTTAAAGCCAATCGGCCGCAGTACTGCGATGTGGAAGGCAACGGGAAACCACCACATTAG
>LYUA01000234.1:132655-146943 GCA_002093875.1 Calopteryx splendens | reverse complement strand
TACATAGTAGTATGTTGTATTTTGTCAAACAAGGTTATTCAAGCCTTCAGTTTGCCCAATCTTACTGCTACAATGCCTCAACCCCGCTTAGGCAACCACCTGTCTAGAAGTCCACTTTATTCAGTGATCAAGTAATTCAGTAAGGAACCATCAGTGGTCGCCTTAGACAAGTTCCACTGTATTGATCTTGTCAGAATTATAAAAGGTTAGCATTGAAATCTGTCATCATAATAAACATCTGTTTACACATGCAATTTTAATACATCCTAAGCATTAAATAGAGTTGTTTTAACAATGGTGATTCAATAAATTTACCTGCCATAGTTTATTTCACTGTTTTAATAGCTTTGTTTATGATTAATTCTTCAACTGTTCTTTCCATCAGTAGTTTCTTGCTGTGATATAGTAAAGGTGCCTTAACATCCCTTTTTTTGTTGAAAATGCCCACATATTGCTCCATAGAATTTGACTGGAGGTGTTTATTTGTGAAAGATTGCTTTGTGCCCAAAAGATGTTATAGCCTAATAGTGAAAGTTGACTAATGTAGGACTAAGAAAATTTATGAGAGCAAAGGGTTAACATGTGATATTGTCCTCATGTTTGTTTTCTCTTAATGTGTGTGTGATTCTAACAGCATGGTTTCTTTATTCCAATGCACCATTAAATGACCCTGGCATGACCACCAACAATTAGATGAAGATCAGTCTGAGTCGGAGCCATTGTCCTCTTCTTTACAAACCAGCCGGCCTGGAGAGGATAGCACTGTATCTGTAGACGGTATGAGAAGTATATTAAACTGGTGCCCTTTATTCCATACATGGGAACACTTTGAACTGTAAGGTTGCTGCTGCAGTTAGCCAGTGGAATTGAAAAAAAACAGAAGATTGCCTAAGGTCTCACTGTAGCTCTAATATATTGTGACGAATCACCTCACTGATCTCATCTGCCAAGCAGAGATATTCTGCCATATGTGTGTCATGAAGGTGGAAAGAATGGGGCCGTAGGTGAGGTGACTTATCACAGTATATATGACTTTTGACTCCTTGAGGTTGAAATAGATTTATGTCGTATGCTTCCTACTCACTTCTCCCCTAAGCTAATTAAGCAATAATTATCACCCAATGGCTATCAGATTTAATGCCTCCAATTCCTGCAAATTATAATTTGCTTCTATTTGCATATTCCCATTACTTACAACTTCTTTTATCTACTCCAGTTTGTTAAAAAAAAGGATTTCTATGTATTTGGTAATAAATGGAGTGAAAAAAGGGAGTTTTCGTGGAGTATTAGCTCAAATATTCAAGTTCATTTGTTGGAACAAAATTTAACTGGAGTAGTCATAGCATTAAAATGATAGGTAATAGTAGTGAACTGCAGGTGCAGTTAAATGGTGCAAAACAAGCCACATGGAAGTATTATTGGTAACTGCTGTGTTGAGTAAGCCATATGTTTTTCACTGTCTATATATTAAATTATTGACTCGAAAGCTAATTTTTTGGTGAATTGATTATAAGTCCCGGGTAGATTATAAGCAGTCTAAAGTGGCCAAATATTTTGAATTTTTATTCAGTGGTACATATAAATTTATATATTACTCTGTTAATTGCAAAAATCAATATAAACTGTAGTTGATTCTTTCACAGTTGGAATATTATTAATAAGGCTGAGTAAAATTTTGGTTAGAGTACATAGGTATTAAGGAATAATGTTATGTACTATAAAATCATTTTTATCGAAGATAAAGAAAATATGGAGGTTATATATTATCCATCAATGTTCACAAATCATGCCGTTTATATTGTTTCCATACATGGCTCTGCAGTGCAGTTTATCTTGCATATTTTATGCATGGTGATAATCAACTATGGTACCATGTACACTGCAATTCTTTCCTTGGAAAAAACCTCATTCGAAAAAACATTATGTAGACTATAATATGAAAAGAAAACTAATATAGTTCCATGTTTTGAGATCTGTGGAATATTTTTACTTTTTCTTTTCAAGCAGCACCTAAGTGTATAAAATGCTCATAGAACCACATTAGTCTAGAATCTACATTAACTGTGTCATGTGAATGTGTATAAAACATGCATTTTAAATGCAAAAACTATGCACTCCAGCCCAACTCTTTTTCCACACTAAAATGCATGATTAATGAACTTAAAACATGCATAGATACACATGCATTGTGAGTAAGCAACTGTTATAAAATGTGAACAGGGTGTACAAACCAGCACCACAGTAATCAACCTTAGTTACTTTGATGGGTAAGTTAGAGCTCACCCAGTACCAAGCCCAATGGCATGTGAAATTCACACATCAGGGTAGGGGAGCCTGTTCCTTTCCCTGTACCACTTTTGATATCACAGGATGGCCTGGTACCCAAAAACTGGGTCACAGCTTGGGCGAAGCTGAGGGTGCCAAGAGGCATCACCGGGAATCTAACACATCCTGAAAATGTCACAAAAATTCTCAGAACACATTTGTAACTCAATTTGCTAAATTATTTTAACATAAGTATGACAGGAAATCTTATGAATTTTTTCTGGTATCCTCCTTAATATTATTTGTAATTCATTTGCTAAATCTGCTCCATCAATGTTTCCACGATAATCATATCTTGAGTAGCTTTCCAGTGGAAAACATTTTCGAAGTAATTTCTTGATTGCCTATGTTTGCCCAATTGGTAAATGCCCAGCCCTGAATGTACACTCATGTCAGTTACATATTTTCTCAATTGGTTACAATAAACTTGGCTGCAAACAGTTCACTTACCTTTTTTTGAGGGATCCAATTTGAAGTTTTTGTTTACCTTTCTTTCAGAGCCAAGAGTTCTCCGAATAGAAACAAAGCAAGTGCCAAGACCAAGCCAGGCAGAGGTGGTCCAGAGTGATGGTGAGTGAATATATGTTTCTAATCGCTCCGAGGAACAAACCTACCTTTCCCCTTCATCGACACCTTTTATTCAAGTTATTTACCCATTAAATGTGCATGTGTGTACATATTTGTGTTTCTTGTGCAATACTTATAGATTTCATTATAATGTGAACCATGTTTTCTCAGTAATATTTGTTTTTTGATTGAAAGATATATTTAATCAGTAGAACACTATTATCTCATGTCTCAAAGCATGGAGTTATCCTAATTCATGTGCATGTCCAAGAGATAATTTGTTGTATGTGCACATTTTTGTGAATAGTTAAAAAGCAATCAGTGCATGTAAATTAGTGCACCTTTTGAACTTGTAGATGTAAAATTTGGTAGATTTTAGAAAATGATGTATCCTAGCACGTTCAAATGAATTTGCATGCTTTGCTGTTGATACAGTTTCTGAGTTTCCTGATCCTCACATGGAGAGGTCCCAATCTGCACGTTTCCCAAAAGAGACTGGTGAGTAGACATGATTCATTCTGTCCTTCGACAACTCTGTAAAGTGCACTTCTGATTAATGTAATGTAACTCATTATTTGATTATTTGATTTTGTGTAACTGTGTAGCTGTTTTTTCTAAAAAAAGGTGGCATTATTTGTAATGAATTGTTCTTTTGTCTTAATCAGAATTTATAGAAAGAGTAGCTTAAGATTAAAGTAAGTAATTATTGAGAATGATATGTTATAAAATATGTGCATACATGAGAGTGCCATAATCTCAAGAGATGTGCAGTAGGTAATGTGGAGAAAGCATAATATTTTGCAAATGCAAAACTTGATTCAAGTGAAATTGTAGAATTTTGAAAACTTTGGTGGTAATCTTTGGATATAAATTTGTGAAAAATGTAAGAATAACGTGCTCCCAAGAATATGATCATGAGACTTTCTCCTCTGACTGACTCCTGCCATAATCTGACGAGACAATGCACCCTAACTGAGTTTAACCATAAGCGAGTCAGTTCCCGAGATGTCTTTCCTCAGAGGTGACATTGTGTTTGGATGCTTTTGCTATAATTTCTATCTACATGCTTGAATTTTTAAAATAAAAGGGAATTATTTTATATTTGTGTACTTTTGGGCTGAGGACCCTCCTATCTTTACACTTATTTGGAAGCTATTCAGTAATGAAATTCAATTAGAGCATTGCATGTTGGGATAGAGAGTAAGGTTTTGAATTCATCAACACTCAACAAATTGTTCCAGAAGTATCAGTGAAATAGAAAACCAAGTAATGTGGGTTGTGAGGAGTGTTGGGCTCCGCATGGATGAGAAGGAAACCAAGTGAGCTAAGTGAAAAGTGACAGTTTGCATACAGTTGCTGTGGTATAAAATTAAGCCAAGTTAAACCACAAGGGAAGTAATTGTTCATATAAGATTACCAAATTAAGGTTATTAGGGAAATTTTTTCATGGTGTTAATCTCAAGGGAAGTAGAGATAAGCCTCCTGTAGCCATTTGTGATTGTGTCATTTGTGTTGATGTGGAGTTTAGTGGAAATGCAGGGAATTTGTGATTTGCAGGGGTAACCTGCTCTCAACTCAACATTTTTCAAGGCACGCATGCAAGAACACACTATGCACACATGCCCTGCGGTTTATTTTGGAAAAATTAATTTCATGGCAGGGATAACCACTCTACAGGGTTTTTAAACTCCTAGGCAATAGGAGATAAGAGTTATTGTATCTTGTGGCTGTCCCTGGCGTGATAAAAATTTAAACTAGCTCCAAAAGTTCTTCATTTTGATTTTGTATTAGTCTTTTTAGAAAAAACGCAAGATGAACCATTTAGATGTAGATACCGTAACAGTGGTCTTTCACTGGTGTGCATGATATACATGTATTACATCACATCTTGTATAATGGTAATTTGTTAAAAATAACAATTATTGTAATTATCATTTTTTTAAACTTTTCTATCAACCCGATCTATGACTTATCCACCCATTATACTCGGCAACAGCTTTCAGTTTTTTTACTATATTACCCTTATTTGTGGTAACACCAACCATTCTGTTGCTGAATTCGGTTCAGATGAGGATGACATCTCGTTTGTCTTTTCACTTCATGACTTTTATCCCTGTATTTGTTCACGTACAGATAGTCTCACCTTTTTTCAATTTGGCCTGGATCACCTCTGGTGGATTCCCTCTCCTGTCAGGACAAAAGAGTCCCAGTGTGCAATAGAACTTATTGGCGAGTAGTTCCCAGATGAAATTGGCTTGCATTGTAATAGTTGTCCATAAACAAGGAATACCCCTGAGTGAATTTACCTCCCATTAGTTTGTAGAAAACGTCACTAGAATGAATCACTCTTCCCCCAACTCTAGACCATTTTTTCCCATGTGCACAACGAGTTGCTGGGCATTGCCCATTGGGTTCAGTCAACATGAAAAAGCTAGAGACAAAAAAAATGGTACTTCCCTGTGTTGTGCGTCCTGAGCCACAATGGACCCCTCCATATCATTGATTTATCAATGCACAATCTCCTATTCAGTGCACATGTTATTTCTGAAACACTGAAAAAACTCGGCAAGAGGTCTCGTCTTGCATAAGGAATCTACTGGAACAGCGTCATCTAGATTAAGATTCCATGCAAAATGCAAGTTTGGCAGAATTGTAAGGTATCTCTAGTCATCCTGCTATGCTAAAAAATTCATATAGAATTTTGCAATCCTATTCCAGTAATGCCATATTTAATTTGTTCAAAGGGTACCCATATGGAGCAACAATCCTATAATTATTTACAATTCCTCTTTCATCAATTCATTCCAATTGCTAACTCCATGAGGCAGTACAGACAATGTTTGGTTGAGAAATTCATTTTCAACAAATGTATTTGTGTTCTCCGTTACCAATTGGAAGAATTCATCTTGAGGAGAAAAAGTGGAAATAATGAATAGGAATGCCTCCGCAGGGTTCCGTTAGAATGGCTTGTTTTCCCTGTCATGTGTTGTGGGTGACACGTTTTCTCCCCCTGACCAGCCAGAGGATGATGTTACAGATGCGATGGTAGGAAGGGGGTGGAGGGAAATGGGGACTTGGGTCGTAAAGAGGGAATGGTGCCGGGAAGAGAGGTGGGTCCTCTAACTGAAGTAATTGTTCTCTCGTTGGACGTCCTTCTTCCTCTCCACTCCCCTAATCACTGTCGGAACTTTCTGATGTGGAATCAGAAACCGACCTGCAGACTGATTATCTCCTCGTCCTGCTACTCTTGCAGCTGTGTCTCCCTTCTTCTTGTCTCTTTTCTTCTTGTAAATACTCGGGACTAACACTTCTATGTCTTGAAGAGGAGGGATGAGGAGAATCTGATCATTTCATGCTAAAATGAAAGCAAGTCAATAGTTATTACAAAGTTATGCCTTCAGAAACAGGAAAAAATCATAAACTTTACAATAAATATTCTATAAAACAAACAGGAAACCATGTTATCTTACAACAATATATTTAAAAATAATTTCTAATGATAATTACTACAAAATATAGGTATAATTATAACAGATGAAGTAGTAGATATTTCCATATTTAAAATTGATTCTTTACAAACAAATCTAGGAGCAAGTTGAAAAATATGATTAAGAAATAAATTCACTGGAAATGAAAAAAAAATATTATTAGTATATTAAAAAACATAAAAAAACAAGGTAATATCATGCTGAAATATTAAGAGAAATAAAACGTACCTGTAAAAAATGACACAAGTATGACTTTATCTGGAGAATGCTTTAAAAATGGGACTGATGCATATGGCACGAAAGCTCAACCTCAAACGAAGCTGCCGTCAAGGTCCTAAGCCAATATGTGAAAGAAAAAAATGGGAGTATCGAGGTCAAAGCACCCGAGCATTGCTTGCTGTCCTCTGTTGATGCCACTCCAGTCCCGTGCATCTTCTATCGATGGCACTCGGTTGAAACTAAAGATAATTCAATGTCTTTTGAAGATGAAGCTACCTCTGTACTCTCATTCATTTCATGAGAATTACTCTTGACTGCACCAATGGAAATCTGTCCTCGGAAACATTTCTTAATACCATTGGAGCTGCTCTCTGTAAACATTATTTCTTAATGCCAACCTAGCCATCTCTTGACCATTGCACCATAATGGATGGGTTTATTGTATCAAAATACTTATACCAATACCCTGGATTACTTAATATAGTATTACGATCAGTTTATTCTATTCAGTGTGTATTGAATACTCACGAACCGCTTGTTTTAATAAAAATATGCTGAAAATGTTGGTTTTGTTTTAACAGGGAGGCAGTTGCTATTTTAATGTGTGTGCAATTATGCTTTAACAGAATGTTGAAAATGCTTTCATGTTTAATAAGCATCGCTCTTGCTACCTTAACAATGGTCATTGGTCAAGGCTGTATTGAATTTGGCTATTGGCATTAACTTTATAAAATCTAAGCCTTTAATTATTTGTGGTTAAAGAAAAACGTTTTGGTTTTTGAAGTACGTGAATTGAAGTTTTTAGGAACAGAGTAAATGGTGTTCAATACCTATAAACATTTACCATATCATTGGTTTGTAAATAAAGTAAAATCTCCATAATAAAATGCACACTTGTAGTGGAGATGTAGGTAGCTTTATGAAATATGGCCTTAAGAGTGCATAATAACCATGCCACTAATGCTCACTTATTTTAAATAAATACTTATTATGTGATTGTTATTGTCACTTTCCTGTGTATTGCATGATTTTGGTTAGTATATATTTGTGTAAATGCCGCTTCACATGCCTGTGTGTTTGTACTTCTTGCATGACTCATTGTACGATGATGACGTCGATGTGCACCATAGGTGGTGTCGCACCAGAAGAGACAGTTTTGAGTCATTTCCGCCGTTCTTGGTCTCTGGGGAGGGATAAGGTGAAGCGCAGAGGTGAGTACGCTTGGCGTGTGACAATTGTTGGACACTTAGTCTTGTGCTTTGGTGTTGGGGAACATACTCTGGTGTCATTGTGCATCGTTTGAGCACTGCAAAAACACTACCTGACTCGACCAAAATCACTTCAACCCCAAGTCAGTCAAATTTTCCTTTTCTTGCCTAACAGGTCTTCTTGGTTCAACTGACCAGCAATACATCTGTGCATAGTTTGACTCTAGCTTTTTGGGGACCCTAGATATCTTACAGGATTAACATATTCATTTTGATATCTTAAGATTAACAGTTAAGGTTTATAAAACATATCTAGGTTTTTAACATCAGCAGCATAATACCATGCTATTAATAAACTGTGAACATTGTTTTTTCACTTATCGCCCAATCTTTAAAAGAGAAAAATTAGAGCGTAGAATTACATATTTAAACAAATTGTTATGGTCAGTAGATGATGTGTAAAGCCTTAGGAATGACTCTCCAAGTGTAAATTTTACACAAAGATGACTCTTAGCAATAACTTTTAAATATCATTAAATGTGAAGATAAAACAAAGGAAATGTTATGCATTTTTCACAATCTTTATGGTCACTGAAGGAGTAAGTAATACAAACGACATTGTAGCCTCTATATAACCTCAGTGAAGCATTGAAACAATAAGGAGACTGAAATTTCGCAAAGTTATTTGTTTTATGTAACCTCTGTAATGTTCACAAAGTAATTTTGTTACCGTATATTCTCGTATTTAAGCCAAACCCTAAGGTTAATTCTTATTCGGGAGCAAGTAAAAGTTAGAAGGGATCAGATGTTCCTCAGTTTCCCATTGCCACCTTGCCTTAAATCTGGCAGCTAAATTCCACATTCATAATTATGTCCTATGTCACCCTTGTATGAGTAAAATAATGAGTGCCATTGCTTCGCATCATCCCCTCCTCCCATATCACTGAGATTCCAAATCTACATGATATCCTGCACTAGGAATGGGGTTTTTAAAATTGTAATTCAGGTGTGGCACAAATTATTGTGCCGTGAGCTCTCCGCTCCTATAAAGGCAGTTTTATTTCACTTCCCAATTACTCATTATTTAATGAACCATAAGCACTTATAAGTGCTGCATTTTTGTTCCTATTCAGAGTAGTTGCAGTTCGCACCATTTTTTGATAGGTCCTTCAAAATCCCATCAGCAGCCTTCACCACTGCTTCTGATGATGAAAAACATTTTCCACGAAGTTGTTTCTTCACATTTGGAGACGGGAGAAACAGGACCAGAGAGCAAGAAAGTTCACTCTGATGTGAAATCTGAAAATTTATTCATGAATTATCTAGGCAGACCCAAACAAGTTTTAATAAAATAATCTCTTCTTCTACGGTCATCTGTAACTTGTAAAAAAGAAAATGAGAATACCCAAAACTCACCACCCTCTCTGATATACTTACTAAATCAATGTATTTGGCTCAGCCAATGCCATGGCAAGATAGACCATGAGCACCATGGTGATTGGATTAAGGTGAAATGTGATGTAATAATTAATGGCCTACCCCTTTAGCGAAAGGGTTGTGCAGTTTGATTGTTGGCGCCCTCTTGGTGACATATTAAAGAACGGGAAAATATGTACGGGTGTTTTTGTTTTCTTAAACTACCGAAAACTTCAATAACAAAAAGTTGTGAACAAAGATGTGACCGTGATCACCATGGCAATTGGATGGGAGCGACTAGTGGTTTAATACTGTGGGCCTGCTCCATTCACGGAAAGGGTTAAGTGCTGAAGAATGTTCAGCTGTCTCTAACTTGGAAACTAGAAGACAGTTTGGGGAAAGAAAAAATATGGGTATTTTCAAGATCTTATCAGAATTGGAATAACGAAAGTCATGAATGAGCACGTTGCCCTTGACCAACTGGATGTAGATAGAATTGGTCAGTAGGCTAAAGGTCCATACAAACATACGCATGAAAGAAAGGTGAAGTCAGTCTGCTCTGCCTTTCTCCCACCAGAGGAAGAGGATTAAGCACAATCAAACTTCTAGAGTCTGTTTGAGTGCAGGTTATTTTTCCAGCACTCTATGCTTTGTTTGAAATTGCTATTAAGTCTGATAATCTGTATTCAACTCACTCAAAAGTGTACGCTGCACCCAAAATTTTTAATACTAATTTTTCTTCTTTTGTCACACATCACACATTGCTTTGCTTTTTCTTTGTCGTGTTATTTGTATTGCTTGTTGTTGAGGGAATGGGTAGTTTTTTGTAATGCAATGAATATCTTGTTGGTCTAAATATATTCCCACCCTTGATGTGAAAATATCAATAACAAACTTGGAACATAAGTGGGACACAAATTTGCTACCAAAAAACTATTGCTTTGGAAAAAACAGACTAAATAAAAATGGGTTAATAATAGAAATCAAGGAGGGACTGTGTTTGGAGCAAGATGGTAAATTTTGACGATTTAAATGTAGTTTTTAATATTTTCAATATTATTTCGCTGCCTATAGTCATGAGAGCACCACAGTTTGTAGGAGGATGTTAATATGCATAAAAATGCTATTCAATCTGCATGGAATGCACATGGATAAGTGATTTTCTAAAAGGAAAATAATCTCCAAGTCTCTGAACTTTCATGAAAAAGAAAGGCTGTTGAAGCTTCCAGGAAATTATTTAAAAAAGGGGAATTCAATTGTTAAACTCTCTTTGGGTATTCTCTTTTATTCAGAGGACTTTTCAATGTTAAATGACTATTTTACATTCAAAAGGCTTGCAATATTTTTCCATTTTGTTCTTTGGCTTGGAAGAAATTGGATTGAAAGGTTAAGAATAGCTGCAGAAACTAGAGTGAAACAGGACATGGGTCTCAATAGGAAATCCGGAAACTTAATCCAAAAGATGGAGGTAACAGAATTTTAAGCTTGCTTTGGAACCTGAAGAAGTGAAATTTGCTAGTTAATGGAATTCTTATATAACTGTGATTGGCTCTATTTTGGTTTAATTTTTACAGATGTGGATAGGAACATGAAAAACTATTAGTTACGTACTTTTTTAAATGTGCATGATTTTACCAATGCATGTATGACAAAAAGTCAGTCATATTCAGAAGAAAATATTAGTAATTTAGTGTGCATGACTTCATATTTATCTTATCTCTTAGTTGTGTGTGTAGATTTAACATTCCTTAATGTTCTAATTAATATTTCTATTGGAGGAACAGCTGGCCATGAGTAAAATTTGTGTTAGATTCTTTTTGAGTTCTCTTGGCCATAGGGAGATTGATCATAGGTGCAGGGAAGAAGTTCAGGTGGTCACCTCAGTCTTTTACTCTGGCAGTTGAAGACAGATGGACCAGAATAACAGCGGTAGCTAAATCACTGCCAGAAGTTATCAGGAGGATGCAATTCCTTACCACGTGTGGCCTTGGCTATCAGTTTTTCAGTGACAGACTTCTGTCTATTGATGCATGAGCATTTTTGTTTTCTTAAAGGAATAGAATTATCAATTTAAAAAAGAATCAGCTTTGATTATAAAGGGCTAAGAGTTACTTTATTTTTTAATCATATTAGGTAATTGAAAAAAAATCTTAAAAAATTGGTTTCATTTATTTTGCTATCATATGAAATAAACCTCAACTCCTTTGCTTTGTGAATGGCATATTGTGTTGCATGAATCCAAATAATAAATCGGTAATTCTTTTGGTGATTTATAACCATTTATCACATTTCATTGCTGCTCTTTCACTGTGCTATAATAATATAACCATGCTAATAATAATTTACTATCTTACTGTGAATTATGTCTTGGGATTGATAACATTTATAAAATCTTATGATTGATAACATTCAGTTTTAGTTTCCTTATTTTTAAATTGTGTTATTGAAAGTTATGAAGCCATCATAATTTTTGTTGTAATATGTGAGAACTAAAAGTAGTGGAAAAACAGTTTTGGGAATTGATCCATAAAAGCTAGTGAAATATTGCAATTATTTGATTACCCTTCAATATGTACATGAAACATGTAATCAGTTCCATGTTACCAAAATAATTACTTCCAATAAAGATTGCACCATGTTGGCTTGTGGTATCCTCTGTTTTGCATTTCATAATCTATTATTAGTAATTATAAGGCCATGAATTTTGTTCCATTTCCTGTGAAATGTTGTGACTTTATTTTTTCTTTAATTTTATCCTTGGTTCATTTTTAATATCTTATGTAAATTGCCCAACTTGCTGTGGCAGTTGAATTATAAAATGAGGTTAATTTTATTTATGTCATACCTAAATAGTTTCTATAAATATTTTTTGTAAAAGTTCTACAGTATTATGGCTTCTATTGTAAGTTTTGCTATGAACTCAAGGGAAAATTATTGCGTATTCATTTGGAAAGGTAAAACTTTAATGGTATTTTAATTTCTTAAATTGCCCATCATTTTTATTTTTTCTTGTCACAATACTTGGAGACTATTTTTCTTCTCTTAAGGTCTTTATGGATACTGCTAAATTTTCATTTTAAATAAATAAACTTGTCAATAAGCTCTATGACCGTCTCTAAGCTATATCTGTCAATAAGCTCTGTGGCTGATGCTTTATGTTTGCGTTTATTTGCAGGGGAAAACACTTTAAATGGAGATGACCCTGACACTCACCAGAGTACATTCTCACATAGCAGCAAAGAAGTAAGTCCTATTTGTTTCCATTATTGCATAACAATGAAATCTAATGTTTTTGCATATATTATTGGGTGGCGCAGTGCATAAACATGAGATAAACAAAGTGCCTGAGAGAGATCAGTTTTTCAGGGTCAATTCGTAACGATGTATTAACATTATGATAAATTTCCTTAATGTTGTGGTCTTTGAATAAGCTCTTGGCTTGCTTTACATTCAAAGACTTACAATTGTGCATATACATTTGAATTTTGAATCGTTACATGCTCATTTGACTGTTTCTTCAATGAAATAACTGGTTAAAAGAAGGTATTGAAATGACTCCGATGTTTTATTTTATCTTGAGTCATTTACAAATTTGAGCTATATAGGATATTACTTTTTCTTCACAAATGTGATCTTATTGCGTCAATGATTTTTGCCAACACCACTCAGAACTAGCTAAGATGATGAACTTTAATATTAAGTATTCACTACAAGTAGGTACCTAAGGGGTTAAGTTCGTTACTTTCTTTGGATATTTTCATTGATAAATTACTTGAATTTTTATGAGCATTTCCGAGTCAAACAGGGCATTGCTACTTTTGTCAACCTTGACTTTTTGGAGTATGAGAAATTATGGAACTGTCAATGGGAATAATTTGGGGGCAAATGAGGTCTAACGTCTTAAATTTATATTTTTGTTGGATAGCTTCTATTAGGAAAAACAGTTGAGTGATTCTGCTGTGGAATGACTGGTACAATATATCTACCTAATTAAGAAAGTGACTTGTTTGGATGTGTAATGAAAAATGTAGGTATGTTTAAAATCTGCGGACAATTCTTTATTTCTGTCTGCTAAAAATATATTAACAAGAGACTCCTAATGTATATAATGGGCTAAAGTCAGCATTTTTACAGAAATATTGCCCTGATAACAATGCTTATGTAAACAAGTTATAAAATTGGTTTCATCTATAGTGGGCAAGTTTTAGTGTGTAATGTAAAAGCCATTATCATGAAGAGCTTACAATAGTATTTCAGAACTAGTGATATTAGTAGCATCAGTCATTAAAGCTGAAGGCTTAATGTCTGAAATTCTGATCTTTGTAAGAAGAATTTTATTTTTGTTATGAATGAAAAAAATGTGTAATAAACAAAATATTCATTTAATCTAAACACTGAATATCTTTAACCGGTAATCTGTGAATTTGCAAAAGGAATTTAAAAAGTTATATGATCTTTTGTTTGCAAAAATAATTGCACATTAATGGTACACCGAAAGTAATTTGTTACTAATTTGTAAAAATGCTTGAAACTGTATAATGCATAAGAAAATTAGGTTATATTTTAGATGATGGAAAATACCTTGTTAAACCTTTCTGTCATACGATTGGATACCAGAGAAAAAAGGGAAATGGGTAGGCGATGCATATCATTTATTATTATATCACTAATTGTAGCAGATGTATTCATTATTTCCCCAAGTAAGGGTGAATAAAAGTCATCTTGTGGTAGTTAACATATTTCCCTTTTCATGACACTGAAGACTTTAAAGGTAATGGCATAGAGTAAAGACCCTATCTTGCTCACTGCCTATACCCTATAGCCTATGCTCACTGCCTATACCAAAAACGCTATATAAATTGTAGTTCTCAACTTCCCAAGGGAGTTCTCTACTGTTGATGGAATTATTTTGGAACTTTTTGAAAATCCCACATGACTGTGAGTTGCTGCGGCCCCATTTGAATCAGCTTGGCCTTTAAACTGCTATCAGAAGCTCTGTTGTTTCTCTATCAAGCGCGGCCGAGGGTAGCGAGATTAGGTTACACTTCTCGAATATTCAGCTTTA
>LYUA01000234.1:115414-125530 GCA_002093875.1 Calopteryx splendens | reverse complement strand
CTGTGCTTTCATTGGGGGAAACTGTGGATGGCAAACTGCTTCCTTTATGACAGATATCTTATGTAGGTGATCTGGAGCTCTCCTACTCTGTGATACAAAATGAAATAACAGCAGGTGTTAGATGATGTCATATGGCACCCATAGGTTTTCAGGGGTTAATGAAAAAAATCAGTGAGTACCTACTTCAGGAAATACAAAATATGTATTATATTAATTACAACATGCTTACTATGTATGATATTTTTTCTCAGATGGTCCCTGCAGACTTCAATTTTTTACTGCGAAAACATATCTTGCACTTAACAGACATAATTCTTACCTTGAATCCCCAGTAACTCTAAATAACTTACCAGAAATGGGGAGGGAAAAGCCCTCTCTTCCACAACAGTTTCCATATCACTTCACTCTTCTCTGCACAGATTATAAGCGATGCTACTCACACGATGTCTTCCGATGATATGAGAAAGGATTCATGTAAAAGCTGAAAGCACAGATAAATATTTTACCCACACCACCTACATTGTATCCATTTTGGAGTAACTTCTGACCCTTCACAAGCGATTAACCAGCTTCAGTCCAGGGAGGGTCTCCCCTCCGTCAGTGGGAGAACTGAAACTTGAAGTTGCCAGGTGTACTCTAATCCAGATTTACGCTGTAGTTAAAACTGCCTCTCAATAGTGTTCTGTCTACTAAGTTCCCCAAATTTCAATTCTTCTCCTACGATTACTCAAACATGCTTCGACCACTGAAGAGAAATGGTAACCAAAAATTGCTCAAAAAAAATAAAGGAAATATGTAATTAGCCTCTTCCTCATGTGTGCCAAAATTATGCTTAAAATGGTCATGTTTGCGTGGATAATTGAGTGATTTAGTTTTTAGGTGTCACTGTGCAGTTGTAGTTGTTGGATTCTAGTGTTATTATTCAGTGTAGATTCCAAATAGTTTTTGGTGAAATTCACGTCTCAGAAAATGGTTTACTAGGTGAAAAGTGAAACATTTGATTAGTTAGGGGATTTAAGTTTGGGGATCAGTAGTTCGTGTGGAGTTAAATTTCTGATGATTTTGAGCTTTAATCCATCCTCGTGTATTTTCCAGACTGCTAGGCTGCTAACCTTCACTACCGTGATCTCCGATCCAGCCTTCACCACCAATGATCACAATTCAAGATGCTGCCAACATCCCCAGAAAAAGTTGAACAAGACTGCCAACTGTGTGCATAGTTCTGCTCCACAATGTGAACACATTCTGTGCGAGCACCATGTGTATTCCTGATTCATCCAATTCAGTGTGTATGCATGTACTCCTCCCTGCCGCTTGGTGTTTTGTGTAACATGCAAAATTGACTGAGAAGGAAATGCTTGGATGAAATTAGGTGATTATGATGATTTTTTTTAAAGTCCAGTTTCATTCTATAGTGGAAGTTATACGATGACTTTCCTCAGTTACGTATTTACATAATTGTTTGCCGAAAGCTATGAATGAGCAAGTAGGCTAATATCATTTCTAATGATTTAACCTGTTCAATTTTCTTTTACTTTTTATATGCAATTTTTGTGAAATTATGTATAGATAGCTTTTTGACTACTGTGAATATGATGACCATGATATCTAGTGGTTTGACCAGAAAAAATTTTGATGCCAGAAGATTTTATGTATAAAATTTTTGCAATTGTGCCCTACATGATCACTGTATGATATTTTCAGAGTAGGTTAATGATGTGAAGAAGGTTTACCTTTTAAGCTCTTATGAAACAAAACATCTTCTGTTTGATTAAAAATTCTGTAGCACTTGTAATGCAGTTTTTTTAGAAATAGGTTTTTTAAATATTTTTTTTACATGTTAAGGTATCTGTGCCTTGTGCAGGCAAGCAGCTTTGTTGTTGTTGTTCTTTTGAGGTTGGGGTGGTGGGTGGGTCAAGGAAGAGGTTGATGACTGAGGGGCTTTGAGGAAGCTTTTTTGCCATTTGAAGCATTGAATGTGTGCTCATATGGCAGCCACTTTTTAAAAAAGTTCATATTTTGGTGCACAAACTAAATATAGGGGTTTTCCCCTTTCCAATTCCTTATTGTTAAAAAGGACAAGCTTTAAAGCTGCTGGGAATGGAATCTTATCATTTTAAAACAAAACTGTGCAATTTTTAGACACTGGTGCTGCAGTACCATTTTTAATTCAATAAAGTGCAAATGAAATAAATAGGTCACTGAAAGTTGATTTTAGGAACACTCCATTTGCTCGATAGCTCTCCTCCAAAAGGTGATTCTGCATTATGAAGTCTTTGAGATGATTGCATTGAGGATTATCATTATTTCCTGCTTTTAACATAAGTGTTCATGCTCTTCATTAGGTATAGTTAGTGTAATTTGAAAATTAAAATACCTATTTAGGTATGTTTAATATTAATCTTATATTTGCTCTTTGAGAAGTTAAAAGAATAATGTATAGAAAGGATCAATTGCTTTATAATCTATAATGTGGGTGAGTGAGTGGGTGTGAGTGCGTGTAGACTTGAAAAAATATGAATTGTAATGCAAGAAGAGTGTTTCCTGCAAATAGTGGTGATTTTATTACATTGGCTTAAGTGTCTTAAATTAATTGTGCTTTGTTGCTACTGAAACTTTTTATGGTGTCTATTTTATGAAATGGTGGGAAAAACCTCCCGATTGTGTCCAGGGCCATTAAGTGGCTGATTGGAACTTCCTTGAAGAGATGAATATGCCTATTTCAAGTGAATTCTTGCAGATTTTATGATTGATTGTACACGAAGAACAATACAATGGGTTGTAAAGTAGTGGCAATATTGGAGCTTTAGTGGGAAAAGTAGGCATTGAACTTTAGTTCGTATGGTACCTAATCTTCTTTCTATTTAAAGTGTGTGCACATGCATTCAGAGTCTCTGGTGTGCCTGCTTTTTATATTTTACATCTCTTTTAATTTTTTAATTGTTATTCTGATTGGTCCAGTCACTTGCTTTTGTAATCACTGTCATATAATTATGCAATTATGCATTTGTGAGCCTTTTAATCTGCATGAAATTAATGAAATGAGTATCCCAAATTCATTCGCACTGACTGTTCTGGTGTTTAATGATTGCATTCCATTTTTTCATCCATGAAGAAATAATGGAATGATTCATTGGTTTTTGGCATTGCTCCAATTCTCTCTCCTATCCATTCTTGTAAAATTAGGTGAGAAAATTATTTTATGAAATAACCTCATGAAGTTAGTTGACAAGAATGACATAGGGATGAATACTAGGTTTCAGTAACCATCAAAGTGTTGTTGAAAAGATATTAATTGTATATTGTATATTTTTAACGTGTGACTATTTGGAAGTTGTGATTGAAAAATCTTTTGTATCATAAGCTATGTTTTTGCTGTTCAGGTTCCAATCATGTTCATTTATCACTCGCCAACTGGTGAGTGAGAGCTATAAAATTGCCCCAAGAGGAATAATAATAAACTGGAAAATCAGTTTTAACATTACTTATGTGTAAATTATGCTTGGTAGAATGTGCCTTAATAAGCTTGATGAATGTGCATTTGAGTGGTTCTGCAATTGAATGCAAATATGATTAAATTTTGTCTTGCAGTAGATGATTACAGTGCATCTTATGATTCACATAATCATGTTATTTCATTTCATTGCTCACAAATCAAAGCCATCAGTTTTCATTTTGGATGGGAATTAATTAAATTTATGTCTGTTCTAATAAGTTTGTGGCCAACTTGGAAATTAAACTCTCTTGCTTATTGCTGAAAATGCTCTGTAATTACTCACATTTTGGATTACATTATTAATCGCAGAATATTTTCATACTACTCCCTAAGCACATGTAAAAATATGTATATCAATAAGAATATTAAAATAGTTGTGATTTACAAAGTGTTCCCATCGTGCAAGAGATGGGTTCATTCATGTTGATTGTCTGGACTTTAATTTTCCATGAATGTGGTAAAGAGAATAATTTCCATGAAATTGAAGTTAAAAAGGTTTAATGATTGATCACTTTTAACTGAATGTTTCAGACATCATTTAATCACCAGTAAAAGGTTACTTAATGTTAAATGATTGCATTAACCCTATGCATGTAACTGCCAAGGCTTGGTATTTGACCCTCTTCCCATGATATCTGTTTGACTTAACAGCTTCAAATAACCTTACATTATTCATCTTCTCATGTTGCTCTACAAAAAATCAGTGATATATCTTAAAAATAAGGATGGGTTGATTCTCAATTTTTAATTCCACTGATTCTTAGAGGAATCAAGAACCAAAGAAAAAAATCTCTAAAGTCGATACTGAAAGAATCAAATAAACTACAATGGACTAAAGTTCAGAGGTTGCATGAAACAAAGAAAAATTGTTGCCTTTCCCACAAAAGTAAGGAAAAATTCTGTCCTAGGCATCTTCGATCCTATATAGCTGCTGGCTCTTGTTTCGATCACAACTTTGAATTTTACAGAGTTCACAGGATGATTGAGTGAGCACGCACTTTGTTTGGGCCTACCAATGAACTTCTAAGCTTATGGTTGATATATACCATAAGAACCAATAAGGACGACGAGATGAGTCATGACCATATAGTATCAATTTCTGTTACGAGAGGCACTATTCCTTAATTTTCTCAAAGCATACATTATATCCAGTCAAGATTAATTTAATCTAATGCTATGATTTATTTAGTTTTACCTAGAAATTTTTAATCTAAATTTTTTATTGAAAATAATTTATTTTCATTTGATCTGGCTCAAAAACTGGTGCCCAATATAGAGCCGTGTATGTATGGTATATTAATTATCATTTTATATTCTCATATTTCTTTTATATGTATGAGAAAAAATCTAAAATGTGTCTTTAGTGATACAACTTCAGAATTGATAGAATTTATAGCTTAGGAATTGAAATTAGAATTGAAAAAACTGGAATCAATCCATCAATTCTAAGAAATAGTGATTGGCTGATAAGAATGCATTGAACTCGGCTGTTGTTGAATTAAAAGTGTGCACTTATTGAGCATAGGCTGAAATAATTGAGATTAGAATGAAATTATTCTTAAGTTGCAATGGGTTGTCAGATAATGGTGATTACAGGTGCAGGTAAAAATTACAGCCAATAATCTTATATGCTGAACTTAGAGTATAATCTCTAAGTATGGGTGTATATTCAGCCTTTAATATCGACTGATTTTTGTCTTTCACATTCTCAGGGTCATTCATTCCGCATCTGCTACAATGCTGGGTTATTGTAAATAATACCTGATGAATATTAGTCCATCATTTTCATATCACCATGTATGTACATAGTCTAATATTTTCTATTGGAAGACCTTCCTAAAATATTTCAGGTCTGTGCCCTAGTTTTCTTTCATGTGAGAACTCGGAAAGCAGGCGAATGAAAATTTGTTTTTGTTCGTAATCTCACTAATCTCCTGGAATACTCTCACAACATTAATATTTGCTCACAATTACATCCAAGATGATGTCATTGGCAACTTAGGACTTTGGTGAGGATGCTGGAATAATCTTTATAGGTTGGTAAATCTCTTGTGTTTAACCCTTTCACTGCCAGCGGGCCGATATATCAGCCCTCACTGGTTGCGAGAAAACTGCCACTGGCCGATCTATTGGCCCACTATGTATACCTGGAGTAATGTGCCTAAATGTTAAAATAGTCAATAAACTATGCACAATTAACCTCAAAAATATCATCCAAATTGGCATAAATACGAGCTTAATTAATAAAGATTAAGTACCTACTTAAATTAATGTGAAAACAATATTTTTTCCTAACTCAATGGTATGGGCTTGGCAGTTTTGCCCAGTGCCCCTGTAAGGGGCTGGCAGCAAAAGGGCTAAATAATCGGCCTCCAAGGTTAGAAACAGAAGAAAAACATAAACTAGGTTAATACTTTAAACTGTGAACTCCAAATTATAAATTACGCTTAATTCAATATGAACGCTGGTTGTTTTTTATTACACTAGAGAGGAACAGCAGGAAGCCAAATGTTGGTTATTTGGAAAATTAAATATTCTCTAAAACCAAGTCAATTCAAAGTTGAAAGAAACAAAAAAATTCTGACTTTGAAATACCCAGGATTGAAACAGATATTATTAACTCTTTGGCTGTCAGCCCCTCTTTGCAGGTAAACTGTGTAAGGACTGCATAGCCCATTTCCACGAAGTTGTAAGATTTTGATTAAGCATTATTTTAAGTAGGTTCCTACTTAATCTTGATTATTAAATTTGGTATTTGTGTTCAAAGTTAACAAAGTGGGTCGATAGATTGGCCTGCTGGTAATAAAAGGTTTTATAGTAGTTGGTGGTTAAATTAGGTTTTATTGATGGACCCTGGGGTAATGACCACTGCTATGCTTCACAACCCTGCCTAACATGACACTAAACACCATAGCACCCTCTAAACATTCATCAACTCCACATACTTTCTGCCTCCCTTCAATCCATCCAACATGCTTACCCATTGCATACTACCCTCTATCAGTATTCAACTATCCGTTGCCCTCCCGTTATGCCATTCGTTCACTTTTCCCATCTTCTTTGGATTTCTCCCAACGGGGCCTCCTTCTTCCCCTACCATGCCCAGAACTTCTTTCTTTGTTTTTCTTTCTGTCCATTTCACCTTTTCCATCCTTCTCCTCAACCATATCTCAAAAGACCCTATCCAATCCCAGATCCAGACCCTATCCTCTTGCCTCAAAACCAAGTGTCCATGCTATGCAATACTATGCTCCATGTCAACATCTTCTCTAATCTTTTCTAAGCACATTTACCTAAGGCCCTTGTCATCAACTCCTTCTTTGTAAAAGTTTTCTGTAGCTAATTTAATTTTTCCTCTGATGTCCGTACTATTTTGCCTCCTTCATCTAAAATGCTTCCTAAATAGGTAAACTGTTTTACCTGATCTAGATGATGCCCTCCAACTTTAATGTTCAACTTAGCATTCCTAATTCTTGAGAACCCCATTGTCTTTTCTTCCTTTACATTCATTCTCATCCCTTAATATTTACACTGGTTATTTTGTGTGCTCAAGAATGATTGCAATCCCTTGGCTAACTAAATATGTATTGATAATCCACAAATATAACCAATTTGATCAGCTCTCCAACTACTTTTATTCCCACCTCCAGCTCTTACCATTTCATCTGCTTATACAATGAAAAGTATGGCTGATAATGGACAACCCTGTGTTATACCCCCCTGCCAATCTCTGCCCAATCTGGTTCACCATCTACCACACATACTTGTGCAGTCTGAGATAGGTTCAGGTTTCTCTTACAAGTCTCCTATCCCTCTAGTCTTCTCCTAGCTTCTGCAATATGTTCATTAGTTGTACCAATTTACTCTGTTATGTACCTTTTTGAAAACCATGAATCAAACAAATGCATCCTGGCTGCATTCTATATTCCTTTTTATCAGTGACCTCATTACGGCTATGGCATCATGCATACCCCTTTTCTTCTTAAACTCGGAACTGATCATCCCAAGTAATTGTTTGCTCTCTTTTCCTTTTATCGATGATCCTGTGTGTACGACCTTAGCTGTGTGCAATATCCAACCTATAGTTCTCACATTTGTTGCTTTACCTTTTTTGGAGATGGTAATTAATAGGGATATAATGAAACCAATTTCCTCCATTACAAATGCTATGAATGAGCTCATCAAATCTATTCCTACCATTTTTTCCTAAGCTCTTGAGTCACTCTGCTGGGATGTTATCTATCCCCACAACTTCGTTTGCTTTCATTTCCTTTAATGTCTTTTCTACCTAGCAATATAGTGTGCCAGGGCCTAAGCTATTCTCATGAACAAAAATTAATGGCACCAAACCACAGTAATCAACCCAAAAGTCAGTATACGGTTACAAAAATTAATATACTTAAAAACATCAAAACAATGTGTCATCTTGTATTTGGACTCTAAAATCATGATAGTGACTTATGTTCCCACTTAGCCAAAAACCATGCTGAACTGGGAAATTAATTAATTAGTCATTCTTGTGTTTCAGACTACATTTTTAAAATTATAAGTTATTACCTAGAAATTGCCACCTTCCCAATGGTTGATGATTATTGGCCTGTCATTTACCAATGAAAACGGCAGCCTTTCGTCTACCATGAAAATAGCTCATGTAAAGTTTATGGTTTATTTAGCAAACTGTGGTGATACCCATTTTCATTAGCACCTTCAGAAAATAGATGGTTAGAAATTTGATGTACCAGCAGACTACAGGCTATTAGATTTCCTTCAAATGTCACAGCTTGAGGAATCTCATTAATATGTGATGTTCAAGTCAAAATTTAGCTCCTAGTTTATTGAACAAGATTTTGTTACATGGCCATTTTCTTCATTTTTGTTACAAATAGCGTTTGATCTTTTAAAGGGGTATTAAATCTATTCATTAGGAAATCACATGATTTAGTACAAAAATATGATATTTAAAGAAAAAGTTAATAAAATAACATTTCAGTATAGATTAATGAGCAAATAAAATATTTCTACATTATTGCCTTATCAAATTTGTTACATTCTTAACACTTTCATTATTTTACATTTAAAACCACGAGGGATATTTAACAAAAATGTTAATTGGAGTCAAAGTTAATTACAAAATTATTTAAAATTTACTATTAGCACTTATTCCTTAAGACACCCAGTATATGCTGTTTAACACTTGCTTGTTTAATACTATTAATGCTAGTTTGGTTATTGTGACCATATTTGAAATTCGTGAATTTTTTCTATGAAATATATTTTTCTCTTGGTTTATTAGTTCACTAAATATTGCCAACTTACCTGAATGTCCTGGAGAAGTCATGTTGTTCACTCTTACAAAATCTCATCAAATCATTCTTTATATCTATTCCATCTTTATAAAATCTCAATTTTTCATTGTGTTCAGTTGATTTAGTTATTAATATCTTGAATGGGTACAAAGGTAAGAATTTTTTGCAGCATTTTTTTGGTATTACAAAAACATATTTCAGGTTTATTTGATTGAATTCCTCAGACTTATCTCAATAATATTAATAGTTTCACTCCATGGAAATGTATGCTACACTTCCATCCTGTCACTGAAAGCTGACGTTCTCGAGAGCCGAGCTGATCTGACCTTGCTCAAGAGTCTCGCCAATAAAACTGGGCATGGATATTTCCATGGTGCATCGAAAGACCTGATATTCTTCACCTTCCTGGGTTGTGAAGTCTTAAAGCAAATATCTCATAGTCAGGATGGTGTCATAAACACTCCCTTGTACCATCACCTCATCTTTGAGTGGGAAGGAGGTTTGGTAGTCATAAAGGGAGGGGACCAATAGCTGAGATCACTTGTGCATCCGGGATGGGTGCATGCATGATTTGGCAGAGGTTGGGAATGGAGAAAGGGTGGAGAGAAACCCAACATTAACCTAGTCTTGACGAAAGTCACCAAGGGGGTCCACAGTTTAATGTCCCATCTGATGGGCGGAGTACGCACTTGAAGTGATCTCCATATGGTGCCCAAGGAGGAGAACCTGTCCTTGACTCGACCAAGAGTTGAACCCAGGCTCTCAGGGTGGGAAAACAGTGCACTAGCCACCACAATCTCCTTATTTTTGGGGTGAACTTGATGGAATCAGGTGCAAAGCACCTTCCTTCAGAAGATCTCCATCTCCCGTTGACCTTCACTTTGGTCACAAACAGTAGAATCCCTCGGTCACCAGACTCACAACCCCGCTCCTCTTGGTGTATGGTCCACCATGTGGTGCCTGGTACAATTTAATATCTTAGATTTTGCATTAAGATTTCAATGATATTATCCTTCTGATCATTTATGGAAAGATTGTTCATTTGAACCTGATGATCGAGATGCATAAAAATCCACATCGGCTACAACAAGTGCAGCTTGAGTGTAGTGCCATCATGGCCAGGTGTATTGTTATGAGAATTTTTTTAATTATGATATTCCATTCTGGTTTGAAAAATCCCTTAAGAAATATAGAATTCTCTCAAAAACAATGGCGAGTAATTTCAATAAATATACCAATGCCTTAATGCTTTGGTTCAACTAAAATATCATCCATAGAATTAGAACGAGTTTCTGGGTCATTGGTCAAAGCTCT